>JAQJVL010000030.1:1644628-1774630 GCA_035578905.1 Stictocephala bisonia | reverse complement strand
CTAAAATAAACATTACTTTCTAAAAAAAAGTATATTTTGGTCAGCAAGTATTTAAACATTTTTTAATTGGAGCTATTATTGAGCACATTCGCTTTGAGGAACCGTCTTGTTCTCCATCAGAGTGTTACTTACCAGTTCACCTAGAAAGCGAAAATGCTTATTAAAAGTATTTTTCCACCTGTGAAAATTTTATTAGTATAATATATATTACAAATAGCTGTCTATTAAATAATTATTTAAAAGAACATTTACCGTTGTCGGTTCGTCTCCGAAGAAAAAGGGTTTATCTGCTAATAAGTCTGAAAGAACTTTGAGATCCTGCTTTCCAAATTCTATTATTTCTTCAGGCTTGTGAACACCAATTCCTTGCGCTTTCACTTTCTTCAATCCCTGAAAAAAATTAAGTACATTTGATTGGTGTTGAAAAAAGGAGACTTGAAATTTCTTAACAGAACAGCCTTTTTAGTTTAGTTGTTCTCGTTTTTTTTTTTTTTTTTAAGGTTTGTTAATAAAATGTTTCTTGAGTTAATTTATGACCAACAAGATATCTGCACACATGACGTTATCAACAAAAAGGTGTTACATCAGTTAACAAAATACTTGTACATAGGTGATAATAAAAAAAAGTTGTATGCAAATCTTAGTGGAATAATACGATATTCAACAGCATCATGTAAATATCTGGGATGGCTAGGATAAGAATGGTCACAAGATCTGAGTAGCCTACCAGTTTATCTGATATGTATAACACTCTCCCTTTACAAATGGGTGGAATACGTGTTACAAATTAGAGATAAGAGTGTAAATAATCAAGTGAAGTTTTTGTTAATGACTATTAATTGATTGTTCAATTAAGGTGTCTATGGAATTGGTGGGACTACTGGCAAACTTACATACCTAATGCTTAGTTCTCCCCTCAAGTTATAACGCAAATACACACACTCTAGACTTCTTTAACAGTATCTTAAGTCAATGGTAACCACTGAGCGGCTGCTTCTAGTGACAGTGAAAGAAACATTCGTGGTCTACAAGGTAATCATACTCACATCAAAGTTAACAAAATTAAATTAAGGATATTAATCCATTGGCGACGCAACTAATCAAAAACAAAATATTGTAAGATCAAGTACTTGAATAACAAGCTAAAAACTGTTGCGGTGACTGGTGCTAGTGACTACACAGTCAATATTACATTAAAAGCATCCTACCGCTATTCTGTCATGTCGCCACACCGTTCTCTAACATACTAGCCTGAGGCTTATTGGGCCAAGTAAATATTAAATATTTCATTCTTTTGAAATGATTAAATTTAAATAAAATTACAATTAAACCTCTGTTGAATGTTTGCCATAACCATTATTTTTTTAAACTGATATATGATAAGATAATACAATAATTAAAAACAAAATAAATTAATACAACAAAAGGAAACTTATATATACGTACATCATCGCATACCTTTCTTCCATAGCTGAACTTAAAAAAGAAATTTAAAATTCCATTTGGTATTCTTGTGCCTAGAGCATGTTGCAAGTTAACTTTGTATCCCTTGATGATGTTGTCTGCTTGTTTCGTCCTCCACCACATCACCACCCTGTTGACAGAATAATTAATATCAATGGCTGCAAGTTAATAAACGAGAAATTAAAGTAATTTCCAAAAATTACATTCACACTGACAGCTTTCCCTACCATTGATATCTCAACTTCTTTTCTTCAAAAACTGCATTTGCTTGTCTCTAAGTATGTCTAAGTGCTTGTCTCTAATTTCTGCATTAAAGCCTTTCCAATGATTCATATCACATAAATAGGCCTACATGAGCATTCAGAATTTAAAATACTGTATTTGTTTATCATAGAGGGTAAGTACAGTATAATGTCACTTAAATTAAAATGTAACAATCCAGACCTGCATCTGAACTGGAGCTGTTGCATCTGGGAGTAATGCATTCTATCGGATTATGTAATTTCAAAAATAATATAAGTCTACATATTATCCCTTGGGAAAATAAAGGATAAAATTTAACTCACTGACCATAATTTTCCCAGTGACTAGCATGTCTAAATAACAAAAAAATTCCTCCTAGAGTAACTTATTTAGGTTAATTATGGTGATCGCCAACTGCCATCAATCACAATGTGATTGATACAGATTTCTTATTATAGTTATTACATCGTGTCTCAAAACTACTTTAGTAATATGTCATTTTAAAGCTAAGATTTTTATGTTTTATTTGCTATACTATTAGTTCACCTTTTCCTCTTTATTATTTAAATACAGCTTTGCAATACTTCTCGGTAATGACGAAAGCTGTTGGGTGCAAAACTGACAATTGCTAAGTAATGGCTTTTACTGTCAGTTTGGTTATATATGATTAAAGAATGTGTTGTGTTAGTTATTTTTTTAATGATACTGTTATTTATATTGCAGAGTCTGTTAAAACATACTTCAAATTTTTAAAATAGCTGCCATTTTCCAATATGGGGGTAAACTGATTTTTCTTAAGGAACTATATGGTATGATAGTTTTAGATAAAAATTGTAATTTCAAGCATTCTAGACATGACAGCTCAACATATTCAGATTCCTTATGGAGTTTACCATTGTGATAGCAATTTTTTTTTAATATACATTAAAAAAATTACCTAATCTGCAAACATTATGAAAAATATTTTTGAAAATGTATGCCTAGCTATTCTTTTTCATTATTTGACTGAATAGTGTATTAAATTATAATACACAGGGATTAAAGAAATATGTTACTATTTTGTCAAAAACAAATGTATGTTGGCAAAACTGTCACCATTATCAGCTGTTTAAGTCAACTTCCAATACAGATCGACAGTTGTATTATAGGTCGAGTTACACAGCTGAAAATGGTATCCAAAAACAGATGATTTACCAAAATCGAGGTATCCCACTTTTTTTGCAACTAGTGTATATTATGAACATATTTTTATGTTTATTTTGAAAATACAGTGAATATTGTATGATAAATATCACTGGCGGTATAGAACTAACGCGTTGGCAGCTGTAGGGTTAAACAGTTGAAGATTAGCAGACACTGACCAGAACAAGTGGTTCTCTATCATGGAGACCATTGCGTGTGAGATGTTCTTCTGGTTGTTGTCCAGTGTGATGTCCAGGTCCTTGGAGAACTGCTGGCTGAGCTCCTTGATGATCACCGAACTGTCTGCGATTTCCTCTCCGTTGACCTCGATGAATGGCAGCTGTCCCTTTTTTGAACGGTATTTCATTTTGTGATCCACATTCTGAAACATAAATCATTTTATGTCAAATATACAATTCTAATATCTACATAAGATCTTAAATATGAATATTTAATCATGGAATAAAACACATTACTTGACAATTCTTATTAATACAAATTAAAATGGAATGTTAAGTACTATACTAAAACGGGGTATTAGTTTTGCAAATTATCAATACTATAATTATTTCCCACACATACATGTCTAATCTAATGGCATTTGTACATCTCACAGCAAACAAGTGCATATAAATAATAAATAAAATAAATATTTTAACAGTGTAAAGCCTGTATATTCTATAATGTATGTTATACATTATACAGGGTGACAATTAAGTCTTAGCACGACTTTTTAGATTTTAAACAACAAGATATATCACAACCAAATTTGAAATACCGTTACTGGTAATAGTAAGCTACTTTTCTGTGTACATCAGATGTCATCAGAACAGCCCGTTGGAAGTAAGAAGAAAATCTTAAATGACAGCCTATGTTGATTTGTACATCATTTTAAAGGTCTAGTTAAACTAAAACAATGCCACAAACAATACTTGAAAGGTTGATCCAGTCGGAAGTAATTGCTGTTCAAAGTTTTAAAATGTTTAATACATTGTACTTACGAATAACAGAAAGTTACAAGTTAAAGGGAATACTTGAAAGAAATTTAAATGCCAACAAGTATCAAGATATGCTCAAAAATTAGATAGTTTCTGCTCTACAAGCTAGTCTTAGCGCTGACTTCCAAACATGTATTTTCCAACAAGACGTCACACTATGGTGTTCAGTGAGGCAGTACTTATACAAAGTATTCTGTCACCAGTGGATTGGAAGAATTGGAGAGATTGAGTGGTCTGCTCATTCCCCTGACCTAACTCTGTTGGGACTACTTTTTATGGGGCTATCTCAAAGATAAAGTTTATGAAACTCAGCCTACAAATCTGATTGATCTTAGCCACAGGACAGCACAGGAAGCTCAAGCTATTCCACAAGAATACATTCAAAAAGCAGTAGCCAGCTTTTATAACTGGTTAACAAATTGCCAGGCAGCAAACAGGGAACATTTTGAACACCTGCTTCGGAAGGAGTTCAGTAAATATTCTGTTCAACTTGTAACTTTCTGTTATTCGTAAGTACTAGTATTAAATATTTTTTAAATTTTGAACAGTAATTACTTCCGACTGGATCGTTAGTTTAAATGTGACAAAACAATTTTAGGATGATCACCATACGAGATGTATTAGGTTTACAGTTTATTGCATCACTCTATGTTAACGCTAAATCGTGAGGAACGACGTAATTTACGCTGTTCACAAAACCCCTGCTAAGAGCGAGGAACAGCATAAACAATTTTAGGATGATCACCATACGAGATGTATTAGGTTTACAGTTTATTGCATCACTCTATGTTAACCCTAAATCGTGAGGAACGACGTAATTTACTTGTATTGTTCAAAAAATGTTTTTGTATACCCTTGTTTACATGATTTCCCAAAAGTTAGGTAAGGGATAATTTATGCTGTTGATAAAAGATAAGCTAATAATTTGTTTATTGAGAAATAAACTAAAAAAAAAAAAAAAAAAAAAAAAATAGCTATATAGACAGAGAGTTGTTGAGTTGATCAGTGCCGCTTAGAGCAAAAAGGTTGGCAATGGTCACGTGACAAGTTTTCACTTTACTGAAAGAAGCAGAGACGCAGAGCCCGTCAACGACACGACACGGCCGGAGTAGACATAGCCATTTTACTTGTTGCACGTCTGATTTTCTTTGGGAGTGTTTTATTCGCTATAAGTGTTATAAATTACTATTTGAATAAATAAAACTATATTATGTTTAGTGTAGTCATAGTACAATGTGTTAGTGTCTAAAATAATCAGAAATTGATACTTATGTAGGTAATAGCCTAAACATTTATTGTTTATCCGATCTCAGCAAACAATGTGTGTACGGGTAGGGTATTAGTGTAGCCTACTTATAATTTTAGAAAAAAATATTTATTTTATTTACGTGAAAACAATATGACATAGGTATTATGTTATTATATAGCGCGAACATCTTTTTTATGGCACTACTTTATACGTTTTTTATATTTCTATTCAGAAATATGTGTTCTATCAAGGGTTACTGTTCTCAGAACTCCCAAAAATTATTTTTATAATGTTTACAGTATGCACTATTTTTTAAGTGTTGTTTGATGGCTGTGTATATATTTACGTACGTACTAGCTTAAACATATATTTTTTATCCGATTTCAGCAAAGAACATATGTATGGATAGGGTATTAATGTAGCCTACTTATAATTATCTTAGAAAAAAATATTATGTATTATTTCTATGCAATCTAAATAGATTGTTTATTTTATTTACGTGAAAACAATGACATAGTATGTTATTATTTAGCGCGAAAACCTATTTATGGCACTAGTGTAATAATTTTTTTTATATTTCTATTCAGGAATATGAGTTCTATCAAATGTTACTATTCTAAAAATTCCAAAAATTATTTTATTTTATTTATAATGTTTACAATATGTACTATTTTTCTGGTGTCGTTTACACAATTGGCGCACACTGACATATGGTGTTTTAAGTTTTATACTTATTGGAAATATTTTCATATATTTTACATTTTCTTGTTGCTAATAGATTGTACTAATACGGTACATGTAGCAAAAAATTATACATACCCCTTATTTTTAGATTGTTATGTAATTTTTCACTGAAATTTTTCGTTTCCATGGTAAATTTTTTTACTTTTCCCAATAAACTAAAAATATAAAAATTTGTGCATGGGCACAATATGACGATTTTTCCTAAACAACTTTTTCTTGTCTATTCAATGATAATTTTTTTTAAGTTTTACATGTACTATTTGATTACCTACAGTGATCATACTGTATCTTTGGACATTTTTTCATTTTTACGTTTTATGTAAACAAAAACTTCCAAAAAAAACCTACTAGTTTTTCTAAAATGTAACAACATATTACTAAAGTGCTCTAAATAATAAACAATTTGGCTATCTTGAAATTATTTATAAAATTTTTTTAGTGCTCGTAAGGTGTTATAGGTTAATTTACGTACAATTTTTTTTTAAATCTTCATGACAGTAATTATTTACTAATTCTTTATGTAAGTGTTGATGGTAGTATGTGAAAGTACAGTTCTTGAAAAGAAAAACTATATGATAATATTTACATTTGGAGCATATTTAATATTTTTATGATTTTTATAAAAAAGCTTGTACAGCGCCGAAAAGACCTGGCTGTAGGGATCACACACATTGGTCCACCTAATGCTCACGATCTAGTCTTAATTGACTAAAATAGTGTCAGCTTTAGCTAATTACATACGAAGTAAGGAACTTGATCTTCATTTAATTCATTTTTATTGATCCTGGTTTAAAATGAAATGTTGATAGGACCCTACACACAGTTAGTCAATGGCGACGGTGCACGTGCAGTGTTTGCCCGCTATTGATCGGTCTGGTGATACAGCAACATTGTTGCTCCCACGCACGACAGGTCCCAGCACGTCTGTGCTGATAACGGCGTGAAGGCACTGTATGCACGGAATGGTGAAGGACAAATCCTCATTGACACCCATGACCTATAATACGCCAATATTCTTCCAATAATATCGATGAATAAATCAAATACACAAATATAATCAAACCCCTAGAACTACTACATGATTTAAACCCCAAGTGACCATTACCAGGATCTGAAGCCTGCATGTGACAAACCTCATTTAGTAGGCTACCAATAATAGTCAGTAAAATTACGAAACAAGATTCCATGGTAGTAACTCATTCAACCCCTTTCTGCGCAATTATTATTTATGACATTTATATATGCTAGGTTTTTTTTCCTTTTTTTATATACCTCAATTGTAACATTATACGGTCGGCATAAGCATATTTTAGGAAAATGAAAATTATCATATTTTTTGGACAATGTTCTTTATAGCATTTCACCGTATTGTAGATACTGTTCTGTAATTATATGAGCACACTCGAGTTATTGTGAGTGGTCTATAAATACTGGATCACTGGACGTTTTACACAATACGTAAAGAGATGCTGCCTTGGTTCATTGTTCTATGGGTTTTTATTATTTAATTTAACTCAATAAACATTTGAATGCACGGACCCCCATGTCTCACGACTACAGAAAGAAGAAGGCAGAAGTCAATTGAACGCCCGCAGGCTGGCCACACGATACCGAAACCTCTGCGGGCACAGAGAGGGTGACTCGACTTCCCCACGGGTAGGGGCTGCTGCATCCTGCACCGGTGTTACATAACAGCCCACAGTGCATGCACCACCGCCTTCGGGCACCTATGCCCTTACACCTGAAGTGTTACGACCACAATACGAAGTGCAGACTGAACATGTTATTATGTTTATAAAACATAATTCACGTGTATGAAAAGTTATCGCGTGTATACCCTATTATCGATATTTAAGACATTCAATACAACCATAGCCTACTTACTCTCCATAAACAGCAATTTTATTCACAACTAGAAGAAATATTCTCTTATAATATAATATAGAATCAAAAATATTATCTTACGCTCTTCTATTGTGCCCGACTGCTTATAAGCGTAGGAGTGTTCCATTTTCAGTTAAAATAAATATAGTTTGCTGCTTTAAAATTGAGCACATTTTAAGTAGCTATACAAAAACGTGTCATTAAAAAGGAATTACTATCTGAAAATAGTTCCATACAACTGTCAAAATTCAAATTGAAACAGTACATATTTGTATTTGAGCACCATTTGAGGCCTATAAAGAACTATTTTTTGTACATAAAAAACAAGAAACCGAGTTTAAAGAATATGAAATATTTCATTATTTTTACTATAATAGTTTTTCTTTAGCTCAGCCCGTAATAATTTCCACTTTAATCTTCCATTACTATTCCAAAGCTGTTGAGAACGTTCTGTATATAGTTTCAAAGTACAGAGGACGGACATTAAGGTCGTGGTAGATGTAATGCGACGTGGCGGACACGCGAGAAACAATAAGCCAGTCGTGTTATTAAATAATCTGTTCCCCAACCCCACACGACATGTGGCAGCTGTCGGCCATCTGGCCCGTCGCATCAATAGTGGCCAGAGTTACACACAAGTATGTGTACTACACTACCGGCAACTTGTCTATAGCAAAGTTCAACGCGGACTTCTACAACGGTTTCTGCCCAGTGCGAGTGTGGTTGATGGGAGACGATGTATCCGTCGTCCCGGAGTCAGCTCCCATGGGTTGGTTACACTTTCCCGTGGGGCTGTGTTGGCAGATCCCGCCTAGTAGCTAGTTTTTTGTAAACGCGTTTTTGCTCTGTACACATCTGCGGCGAGACGCTTCTATATTTGTTCAGCTCCGACACACGTAAAAAGAGAAAACGGATTTATTTGTACTAATGCCCGCGCCGTATGGGAACATGCTTCTGCGGTTATCATTGGCTGGGGAGGCATCTGTTTTGTGCAGCCTGTGGCGATTCAAATTGATTTATTGTTAGCGAACTGAGAGTTAATCGTGATTTAACATTAGTGTTTCTTGAAATGCGACCATATGGCAATTTAGGCACACAAATATATTTCTTCTTTAACACAGTAAACAATGAAGAGTGGAGGTTATTTTTACGTTCCCAAACACCTTTGTTGACAGCACTTGCAATTCGTCGTCATGTTTTAATATACATATAAGAAAACTTAAAAGTAATGTCCTGACATGTTCATTTAATCAAATGATTTTGCGAATGTGCAAGGACAAACGTCAATGCCAGTTTACGTAGGAGTGAAGACCGTCGGCTCAGTTGGACCTGTCCATCTCCCGCCGTGGATGGACAGTAATGGCAAACACTTTGTGCTAATTCGCTATTCGCGAGTAAAGGCCGCAGTAAGTCTGCAAACTGATGTGGCGACCTTGTTTTCCGGCTAATGATGTGGTGGAGACACGACATTAGTGGACGTGCATCAAGGCGAAAAGGGGCTAATGTGGGCAAAAAAAAAATGTTGCCAAGGTTACAGTGTCGTAATGAACCAAAACGTTCAGCATTATCAGTCGTATATAAATTTTTGTGCAACCCAATATAAATCGGTATTTTTTTCCCTTTTTAATAAAAAATAAAAAATTGCACATGTTTGTTTTACTTTGTAGCTTTCCATTATAATAAAGTATGCATTTTTAGTTCACCACGGACTCGGCCACATACAGTTTTTAAAATGTGTATGATACTACATGAAACAACTTTAGTAATGGTTAATAACTATTGTGGTGAGAAACTAGTTTAATAATCGTGAAACGGAAATTAAAAATCCAATTCAATACGCAACAGTGGTAAAGGAGACGTGATTTGTTATGTAGAGCCACGTATCGCCGTTATGAACGACACTGAAGATCCAATACAGTGGTAAAGGAGACGTGATTTGTTATGTAGATCCAAGTATCGCCGTTATGAACGACACTGAAGATCCAATTCAATACGCAACAGTGGTAAAGGAGACGTGATTTGTTATGTAGAGCCACGTATCGCCGTTATGAACGACACTGAAGATCCAATTCAATACGCAACAGTGGTAAAGGAGACGTGATTTGTTATGTAGAGCCAAGTATCGCCGTTATGAACGACACTGAAGATCCAATTCAATACGCAACAGTGGTAAAGGAGACGTGATTTGTTATGTAGAGCCAAGTATCGCCGTTATGAACGACACTGAAGATCCAATTCAATACGCAACAGTGGTAAAGGAGACGTGATTTGTTATGTAGAGCCAAGTATCGCCGTTATGAACGACACTGAAGATCCAATTCAATACGCAACAGTGGTAAAGGAGACGTGATTTGTTATGTAGAGCCAAGTATCGCCGTTATGAACGACACTGAAGATCCAATTCAATACGCAACAGTGGTAAAGGAGACGTGATTTGTTATGTAGAGCCACGTATCGCCGTTATGAACGACACTGAAGATCCAATTCAATACGCAACAGTGGTAAAGGAGACGTGATTTGTTATGTAGAGCCAAGTATCGCCGTTATGAACGACACTGAAGATCCAATTCAATACGCAACAGTGGTAAAGGAGACGTGATTTGTTATGTAAAGCCAAGTATCGCCGTTATGAACGACACTGAAGATCCAATTCAACATGTAACGGCGGTAAAGGAGACGTGATATGTCATGTAGAGCCAAGTATCACCGTTGTCTACGACATTGAAGGTCTAATTCAACATGTGACTGTGGCAAAGAAGGCGTGATTTGTGATGTAAAGTTCTGAACGACAGTGAAGAGACTCGTATAGTCTGAAGGTATACATTTTAAAGGCGAGTAGTAATTACACGTAATGCCACCAAGTGTTCTGCTACCGGTTTTCGAGCACGCACCAACCGTAATACCATAATGTTGCTACTCGAATTATCTCGATTTCCCAACTTTCCCTGGTTATCGGTTAAAAGAGCACAGGTACTCGACCTACCTCTCCCGAGAGACGAAACTCCAGGACAACTGGTATATTAAGCCCGACATCTTACCTTCAGAACTCAAATATCTTTATTTTTTACAATAAATACATTGTATAATAGCGACATAAATGTAATACATTCCTTACAGCTGTATAACTACATAGTTTTAGTAAACGAAACATAATCTTTAACACTGTAGAAAGCTTCTTTTTGCAGTATTTTCATGACCCCCCTTCCAAACAAAACTCGATCTTTTTCAACTTTAAGTGATGGTGGGAGTGAATTGAATAGGGTAACACAATTGTATAGTAGATGATTAAAAAAAAAAACTTGTTCTGTGGCGTGGAATTTTTATAACTTACACTATTATTTATCTCATAATCTTGATGATTAATGATTATTGAACAGTAATACTCACTCGTAACAACCGAATACAGAAATATTCTGTAATATAAAAATCAGCGTAGAATTACAAACAATGTTAACCGTATCGACTCGCTATAAGTAATTTGAGTTTCGTTAACAATATACTGTATATTAAAAAAAAAAAAATACAATTCATCTCTACAAGTTTCTGTATTTGGTTGTTGGCCAAAGTTGTAAAACCCCCAGCATTAACGTCCATTGCCTATGTAATGTAGTTAAAAAAAGACACCCGTTACCATCGTATATCTTGTTGACTGAATCAGATAATATCTTGTTAAGATCTGAGGGATAGATTAAACGCCAACTGGACAAGAAACAATTTGACGGAAATGGCCAGACTAGGGTGATGTATGCGTTTCGCCACAAGCCGTCAAACCGTGATGAAAACCACGTGTCCATCACTTCTGTAAATGATCGGCAGTCTGTCAAACAAGATTGCCATACTTCATGTCATTTCAGTACTACCAGCGGTAAACTCATAATTACCTCCAGTAGTGAAGAAATGGACTATTGACAAATATTAAATGATCAATATTTAAAATTAATGAAAAATTGCATATAGAATACATTAAACACAACTATTCAAATCTAAACAGTTTTAAAATGTATTAACGTTACAAACTAAAGTCTACTACATTCTATTTTATTTTGCTGAGCAGTAAACAAAATAATAAAATGAACCGTTAAAAAGAAGGAGGCTATGGCTTCGGGACTATTCGGGAGGCAATATAATTTTGTCTTTAGTGCCCACATGCCGATTTTGTTTACGAGAACTGGTTTTGGGAATTCTGCACTGAATGTGTAAAGAGGACGTGGTTCCACTAATACAGTATGTACAGTTGTGATTGATTTATCGGCGTAAGCAACTGTCAGAAAATTATATAAAATATAAAAATAGGTTCAACATTTATTATAAAACATGGCCTTCTAAAAGAAATATGAACTAAAAAATGTGCCATCAGCTTGTCAATGTCAAAAATGTTATCACTATCATATTACGTCTCATTAGATTCACACATTTCGGATTGAAGTGAAAATCGCCATTAATGAAGAACGGGTGGACTGGGAAGTAGAACCGCCGCTCCTCACGCACATCTCGCCTAATGGCGTGTTAACCGAGAACGGCCACCGCCATAAGGGGATACGGCGTCACTCCGGCGCCGACACCCCTGCGGCTACGACCTACATTTACCATTACATCAATATTTATTTAATGTTTACAACAAAAGCTTCCTAGTGCCTCACTTTCACGCCCAACAAAAAACGTTATCATCTAAAGACATCGTTTCAACACCACAAGATGCCAAGCCAATAGCAACTTGCTGCATTGGATTAATGCAACTATTGAAAAAAGCAGAAATTAATGCTGTGGATGAACAACAAACAATTCTATACTCGACATTTTTTTTTTTTTTTTTTACCGAAGAGGAACTTTACCCCGCCACAACCTGTTAACAAAATTTACCACAGTCAAATTATTGTGTATAATTGACTGTCAATGCATTATGCTTCGTTTGACTACTTTATAAAAGGCCTACGCAAGAAGCACGTTTTGATTCAACAAGAATCAAATTCCGTCGACGACCAAGTTATGGAAAATTCAATCCACATAATTCATTCGGTGTTTGACCCGGGTCCCTCGCTCCGATTCGATTGTAGTCTAATTTAATAAGGCGGAAGAGTGGAGTGGAGCCAATTAATGTGTTTTTGATGGGCCGGAAGCAGGGTTAATGAGGATGGCATCGGAGGCGGGATGGATGCTGGCATTCTTGGTGTATGACGGAGATGAGCGGCAATGGTCACTACTACTGTACAAGATCTGTCCTCCTCGCACAGTCAAATTAAGTTTTACATTGAAGGAACTATGAGAACTCGATGGAATACCAATTAACAACAATTTATTCCATTTATAAGGCCAGCAGTATCTTAAGCTTTAGAGTATCTTAGTCAATTTAGACAAATGTCTAAAATATGGCCGGTCATTCTCCATACAGCCCAACTTCGAAGGGAGAACAGGTATAGATGTTTCTCAAACAAATATAAACACGCTTACAAACAATCATAACACACTCCTTCTAGTACAGATTTTAAACCGAAAACTGGCTCGTTCGCTTTGTAGATGAGCTTTGGTGAAAGAGCCCCGTCTCTCAGCTTGTGTCTCTTAGCTTGTTCATTTCTCGATATTACCATTACCGTGGGGTAAGACCTAAAGAGTGGTCCCAGCTACTTTTGAACTGGGTAAAGCAATAATAAGTTTTCACACGCTGTCTTTCTTTGTTAATGTAGCTTCCACGTTGGGGCTGCCATGAAAACTCCATCGAAGATACGCTTGAGGTATTGCATATTAATATAGTCTAAAAGAACCGCTAATGTAAAGTAAAAGCACCAATAATATCATAATATATAAAACTTGTTCTTGAAAGCACTCTCGCTGATCAGGATTGTAGAAGGTTATGACCGAATGTTCAGAGGAGCTTGAACCATTCATCACTAGAAAGACTGTGTGGCCGTGCGATAATGTGATCCCTTTGTCGTACGACCAGGCGAATGTTTAACGGTTTTTGCCGGCCTAGCACAAAGGTGGACAGTTTTTGCCCGGTAATTTACTTAGCCAATTCACGTGCCGGCCGTTTTTTGTGGACGCCACATTCCTGTGTCCACCACGCTAACCTGGTCACACGCACCCTTCTCGCCACGTGGACAGGGATGGCAAATATTTTCAACAAATCGATAAATCGATATATCGAACTATCGATACATCGCAAACCAAATATCGATATAGCCATAATATCGAAAGAAAAATATCGATGTATCGGCTGTAGTGATATGATATATATCGGACCAAAATATGTCCAATATTATCGTAAGAAAATATCGATATTAATATATAGATATATCGAAACATATTTAGCGATATTTCCGATATATCGTTGCCATCCCTACACGTGGATAATGTAGCAATCTTAATGCTGCGTACTCGGTCTGCAGTTGTAGTCGCCATATATGTTTTATTCTCTTACCAGGAAGTTAAATGCGCAACAGCACTGTGACGTTTTATCGGGAAATCGTAATTTTTAAATCTTTTGAAAAAACGTAAAATGTACTAGAGATCCGTTTTGTAAATTGTGCATTCCTACATGTGTAAAAATCATAAATTAATAAACTACAATCGAACATTTTTTATTTTATCACAAAGCTTTTCTTTTTTCATAGTAAAAAGTGGATTCTGTAGTAAATTTCACGCTCTTCCATACGACGTAATAACATTTTCCAAAAAATGATTAAGTCACAATACATTGCTTTTATAGAATAAATCGGATGTGGTGACTACAACTGCAGACTCTTGTTATGCTTTAAGATTTTGTTTACAAGATTTAAATTTCCGTTACGACTTCAGGAATACACATTTTTTCTGAAAACATAGCAGACTTGCCAATAAATGTTGATGCCAGTGGTTGTGGCAATGCAATGCAACTCACGTTGTTGTTGTTACACAAACAGTCAACACTCGTAAGTTGCAAACGGATTCTTAAGACAATTCAAGACAGCCCTTGTAATATATGTATTGGTGTTATAAAGTAGAATAAAAAATAAAGTGGAAGTCGGTCGTTAACCAGTTCGACCACCTCCAAATGATTACAGCTGATAATCGTTTCAATTTACAACTATCCTGTAATATATACTGTCACGCCAAAGTACAATTCGTTTCCAACCGTAGAAAGAAAAATCGGATAATGATTTTTACCATTGTACATATAAAACTTAAAATGAATAAATTAGATACAAAAATTCATGTTCCCGAGTTGCAAGCACAAAGTTACAACATTACGTGGAGAAAGCGCTAAACTTAATAAAGTTTGTACTAATGGAAGACAGTAAACGGAATAATGTCGCAGTGAATACGGCTGATGGATGTTGTATCAGATATTCTGAGAAGCAACTCAAAAGCACGGCTTTCAGCTCACTAAAGTGCAAAAAGGAAACTATTAATAGACCAGACGAACGCTTTGTGGATTAATCTGGGTCACTGACCTTTCCAGTCATAAACGGTGATTCCTAACATCGCGGCCTTTCGTTATTTATTTGGCCACACTGTCAGTGCCGACCTACCATCAGTTGCCGATGGATAAATTACATTATTGCAGTATAATTAATAACTTCCTAATGCAGTTGTAATCGTTTGACCAAGTTTAAACGTTTTGACTGATTTCAAGAGGTTGTTTTTAAGTTCTCTACATTTGTTAAAGTATGGAGTCGAAGAGTCGGTTCACAGTAGATAAAAATGATGTTAGGTCTGATTAAAAAATCGTAGGACGGAAATCGCTTATTGAACGTAACTTTTTATCAAATATAGTTAAGGGATAGTTAATGTAAAGCACAACGGCTTAGCCTAGAAGGCTATATAAAATAAGTTTGGGAGCGCATGGAACAACTTTTAATGGCAGTCAGTAATAACTGAACAAGCAGATCCCAATATTTTATCAAATATAGTTAAGGGATAGTTAATGTAAAGCACAACGGCTTAGCCTAGAAGGCTATATAGAATAAGTTTGGGAGCGCATGGAACAACTTTTAATGGCAGTCAGTAATAACTGAACAAGCAGATCCCAATATTTTATCAAATATAGTTAAGGGATAGTTAATGTAAAGCACAACGGCTTAGCCTAGAAGGCTATATAAAATAAGTTTGGGAGCGCATGGAACAACTTTTAATGGCAGTCAGTAATAACTGAACAAGCAGATCCCAATATTTTATCAAATATAGTTAAGGGATAGTTAATGTAAAGCACAACGGCTTAGCCTAGAAGGCTATATAAAATAAGTTTGGGAGCGCATGGAACAACTTTTAATGGCAGTCAGTAATAACTGAACAAGCAGATCCCAATATTTTATCAAATATAGTTAAGGGATAGTTAATTTAAAGCACAACGGCTTAGCCTAGAAGACGATATAAAATAAGTTTGGGAGCACATGGAACAACTTTTAATGGCAGTCAGTAATAACTGAACAAGCAGATCCCAATATTTTATCAAATATAGTTAAGGGATAGTTAGTTTAAAGCACAACGGCTTAGCCTAGAAGACTATATAAAATAGGTTTGGGAGCGCATGGAACAACTATTAATGGCAGTCAGTAATAACTGAACAAGCAGATCCCAATATTTTATCAAATATAGTTAAGGGATAGTTAATGTAAAGCACAACGGCTTAGCCTAGAAGGCTATATAAAATAAGTTTGGGAGCGCATGGAACAACTTTTAATGGCAGTCAGTAATAACTGAACAAGCAGATCCCAATATTTTATCAAATATAGTTAAGGGATAGTTAGTTTAAAGCACAACGGCTTAGCCTAGAAGACTATATAAAATAAGTTTGGGAGCGCATGGAACAACTTTTAATGGCAGTCAGTAATAACTGAACAAGCAGATCCCAATATTTTATCAAATATAGTTAAGGGATAGTTAGTTTAAAGCACAACGGCTTAGCCTAGAAGACTATATAAAATAGGTTTGGGAGCGCATGGAACAACTTTTAATGGCAGTCAGTAATAACTGAACAAGCAGATCCCAATATTTTATCAAATATAGTTAAGGGATAGTTAGTTTAAAGCACAACGGCTTAGCCTAGAAGACTATATAAAATAAGTTTGGGAGCGCATGGAACAACTTTTAATGGCAGTCAGTAATAACTGAACAAGCAGATCCCAATATTTTATCAAATATAGTTAAGGGATAGTTAGTTTAAAGCACAACGGCTTAGCCTAGAAGACTATATAAAATAGGTTTGGGAGCGCATGGAACAACTTTTAATGGCAGTCAGTAATAACTGAACAAGCAGATCCCAATATTTTATCAAATATAGTTAAGGGATAGTTAGTTTAAAGCACAACGGCTTAGCCTAGAAGGCTATATAAAATAAGTTTGGGAGCGCATGGAACAACTTTTAATGGCAGTCAGTAATAACTGAACAAGCAGATCCCAATATTTTATCAAATATAGTTAAGGGATAGTTAATGTAAAGCACAACGGCTTATCCTAGAAGACTATATAAAATAAGTTTTGGAGCGCATGGAACAACTTTTAATGGCAGTCAGTAATAACTGAACAAGCAGATCCCAATATTTTATCAAATATAGTTAAGGGATAGTTAGTTTAAAGCACAACGGCTTAGCCTAGAAGACTATATAAAATAAGTTTGGGAGCGCATGGAACAACTTTTAATGGCAGTCAGTAATAACTGAACAAGCAGATCCCAATATTTTATCAAATATAGTTAAGGGATAGTTAATTTAAAGCACAACGGCTTAGCCTAGAAGACTATATAAAATAAGTTTGGGAGCGCATGGAACAACTTTTAATGGCAGTCAGTAATAACTGAACAAGCAGATCCCAATATTTTATCAAATATAGTTAAGGGATAGTTAGTTTAAAGCACAACGGCTTAGCCTAGAAGGCTATATAAAATAAGTTTGGGAGCGCATGGAACAACTTTTAATGGCAGTCAGTAATAACTGAACAAGCAGATCCCAATATTTTATCAAATATAGTTAAGGGATAGTTAATGTAAAGCACAACGGCTTAGCCTAGAAGGCTATATAAAATAAGTTTGGGAGCGCATGGAACAACTTTTAATGGCAGTCAGTAATAACTGAACAAGCAGATCCCAATATTTTATCAAATATAGTTAAGGGATAGTTAATGTAAAGCACAACGGCTTAGCCTAGAAGACTATATAAAATAAGTTTGGGAGCGCATGGAACAACTTTTAATGGCAGTCAGTAATAACTGAACAAGCAGATCCCAATATTTTATCAAATATAGTAAAGGGATAGTTAGTTTAAAGCACAACAGCTTAGCCTAGAAGACTATATAAAATAAGTTTGGGAGCGCATGGAACAACTATTAATGGCAGTCAGTAATAACTGAACAAGCAGATCCCAATATTTTATCAAATATAGTTAAGGGATAGTTAATGTAAAGCACAACGGCTTAGCCTAGAAGATTATATAAAATAAGTTTGGGAGCGCATGGAACAACTTTTAATGGCAGTCAGTAATAACTGAACAAGCAGATCCCAATATTTTATCAAATATAGTTAAGGGATAGTTAGTTTAAAGCACAACAGCTTAGCCTAGAAGGCTATATAAAATAAGTTTGGGAGCGCATGGAACAACTTTTAATGGCAGTCAGTAATAACTGAACAAGCAGATCCCAATATTTTATCAAATATAGTTAAGGGATAGTTAATGTAAAGCACAACGGCTTAGCCTAGAAGACTATATAAAATAAGTTTGGGAGCGCATGGAACAACTTTTAATGGCAGTCAGTAATAACTGAACAAGCAGATCCCAATATTTTATCAAATATAGTTAAGGGATAGTTAATTTAAAGCACAACGGCTTAGCCTAGAAGACTATATAAAATAAGTTTGGGAGCGCATGGAACAACTTTTAATGGCAGTCAGTAATAACTGAACAAGCAGATCCCAATATTTTATCAAATATAGTTAAGGGATAGTTAATTTAAAGCACAACGGCTTAGCCTAGAAGACTATATAAAATAAGTTTGGGAGCGCATGGAACAACTTTTAATGGCAGTCAGTAATAACTGAACAAGCAGATCCCAATATTTTATCAAATATAGTTAAGGGATAGTTAATTTAAAGCACAACGGCATAGCCTAGAAGACTATATAAAATAAGTTTGGGAGCGCATGGAACAACTTTTAATGGCAGTCAGTAATAACTGAACAAGCAGATCCCAATATTTTATCAAATATAGTTAAGGGATAGTTAATGTAAAGCACAACGGCTTAGCCTAGAAGGCTATATAAAATAAGTTTGGGAGCGCATGGAACAACTTTTAATGGCAGTCAGTAATAACTGAACAAGCAGATCCCAATATTTTATCAAATATAGTTAAGGGATAGTTAGTTTAAAGCACAACGGCTTAGCCTAGAAGACTATATAAAATAAGTTTGGGAGCGCATGGAACAACTTTTAATGGCAGTCAGTAATAACTGAACAAGCAGATCCCAATATTTTATCAAATATAGTTAAGGGATAGTTAGTTTAAAGCACAACGGCTTAGCCTAGAAGACTATATAAAATAAGTTTGGGAGCGCATGGAACAACTTTTAATGGCAGTCAGTAATAACTGAACAAGCAGATCCCAATATTTTATCAAATATAGTAAAGGGATAGTTAGTTTAAAGCACAACAGCTTAGCCTAGAAGACTATATAAAATAAGTTTGGGAGCGCATGGAACAACTTTTAATGGCAGTCAGTAATAACTGAACAAGCAGATCCCAATATTTTATCAAATATAGTAAAGGGATAGTTAGTTTAAAGCACAACGGCTTAGCCTAGAAGACTATATAAAATAAGTTTGGGAGCGCATGGAACAACTTTTAATGGCAGTCAGTAATAACTGAACAAGCAGATCCCAATATTTTATCAAATATAGTTAAGGGATAGTTAGTTTAAAGCACAACGGCTTAGCCTAGAAGACTATATAAAATAAGTTTGGGAGCGCATGGAACAACTTTTAATGGCAGTCAGTAATAACTGAACAAGCAGATCCCAATATTTTATCAAATATAGTAAAGGGATAGTTAGTTTAAAGCACAACAGCTTAGCCTAGAAGACTATATAAAATAAGTTTGGGAGCGCATGGAACAACTTTTAATGGCAGTCAGTAATAACTGAACAAGCAGATCCCAATATTTTATCAAATATAGTTAAGGGATAGTTAGTTTAAAGCACAACGGCTTAGCCTAGAAGGCTATATAAAATAAGTTTGGGAGCGCATGGAACAACTTTTAATGGCAGTCAGTAATAACTGAACAAGCAGATCCCAATATTTTATCAAATATAGTTAAGGGATAGTTAGTTTAAAGCACAACGGCTTAGCCTAGAAGACTATATAAAATAAGTTTGGGAGCACATGGAACAACTTTTAATGGCAGTCAGTAATAACTGAACAAGCAGATCCCAATTTTTTTTAAAAAGGTTTTATATTTCAGCGATGAATGAGCGCCTTGTTTCTATTCCTATTCCAAGTTTCAATTCAATTTAATAATTTCTGCGAGACGTCTAAACCCTTACCCAACTATATCAATATGGTAGTATCTTTTTCCACTCACGCATTGATAATACTGTATACTTTATTTTTAAAATATTGTAATATAATAATATTGTTGTTCAAGCAAAAACAATTATCAAGCTAGGGTGGTTCATTTTTCTGAATTTTAACTAAGCTACAAATATTAAGACAACAATAATGAATTGAGGTACAAAAATAACACGTTGATAAACAATCCTCGTTTGTACTATTAAGAGCCAATACAGACGTTAACAGGTCAGCGTGTGTGGATCTGAATTCTTAATTTACAAATCACATTCATCAGAACAAAATACGTCATCAACAGGTTACAACAATTGCACTGCTGCGGTAGCCGAGGCCCCCCAGCCACACTAGAATGTCGACATCTACTGTAACAGTAAATATTTTTAAATGTACAATATTTCAAATGGTCCAGAAAATAAGGATGGGTCCTCAGTATTACAGTATAATGTAAATGCACGTCCACAAGTATTCTTTTACATTCGTATTGAATTAAAATTAATTTACTTACAAAACGCTATGAAAATGATACTGCAGTGTACAATCAATGGAATGGAATGTTTTTCGTCTGTTGAACAGATTTAAATCTGTTATACCACTGACAAAAAATTAGACATCTACACTCACTCAGCAATATACATCCTGTATTGTACTTACAGTAACTAGGGATGGCAACGACGTATCGATATATCGGAAATATCGATAATATCTTTTGATATATTTTGTATCGATATTTATCGATAAAAAGTATTGTTATTCTTATACTGGTATTTTTTAATTCAATGTCACATACCACAACTGCTTCGTCTAGATAAATGTATTTAATTTTTACATTCAGTAGGCTATTCTAAATAGTGGCAGCAAAACATGAGTATATTTTTGGCCATGAGATAAGTGCATAATTTTAAACAGATAAATCATTTACAATTTAATGTATCGGTTACAGAATATATCGATATTTTTCTTTCGATATTACCGTTAGATCGATATTTAGTTTGCGATATACCGACAATTCGATATATCGATATTTTGAAAATATTGGCCATCCCTAACGGTAACAGATTTCAGGAAACCACTTTTGTCATCCTCAAACCTGAGGGGTTCACAAAGGAGATGGGCCTAGACGGAACACTTCAAATGCCCTCAAACCATACTCAGTATGACAAAAATATTTTGTATGCATCTCCGGAACTCGATTAGTAAAACTCGAATTTGTGCAGACTTCATTATCACACATATTTAAACTGATTTTCCGCTTTACAGCTCAACTATTTTTAAGTACAGTGCACAAAATGTAAATTTCTAATATTATAAAATGTTTACTGACAGCACGCTTAGATGACGTGAACACATCTCAAGAATATTTAGATGTGTAGTCAAAACGTATATAACCTATTCTACTCCATCAAATAACAAAAAGGATTAATATTTATAGGTAACTGATAAATGTTTCAAAACACATTCGAGTGAGGTATGAAAGTTTTACTAGCCCAGAATTGACATACAAGTTAAGGGACGCAATGCGGGGTTGTGATGAGCTATAAAAAAGGGTTGGGAGAAGCCTAGTTTATTAAATTTAAAACAACCTAAGCGGATTATAAAAACTATTTTAAAAAGCTGCTGTTTTCATACAGTTGTTGATAATGCTGTACTCGTTCCACTTTTCTTGTACCCTACACTGTGGAGATAATCCCGTGTGCAAACTGTCTGTTCCTAATTGCTTGACCTACTTCACTCTCAATACAACAGGGTTCATACCTTCCCATGCAACGTGAGAACAGTTCATGCCTCAAAGAAAGCCGAATATCCGTCGTTGTGGGAGTTGAGAGTCGTGCGGTGATCCTTAACTTTTTTATAAATGCAACTTTCGGCATTTCACCGACCATGTTGGGACATTTTGAAGGTATATGAATCAGGGACAACAAAATGGAATTCATATTTAGTGGCCAAAGAAGATTATAGATATCGTGTACAAGATGTGATACAAACGTTTGATAAGTTTATGCACTTAAGAATGCAACTCAGTTGTATTTTAACAGACGTGTGGCAGCAGAAATGCAAACAAATATCTAAAACAACCTCAGCATCAGCAGCTAGTGCCAACCTAGTCTCGAGCTAACTCCCATTGGTAAATGCGGAGAACTGGATAAACGTAATCATCTTGCAAACTACACCTAAGTATATTGGCAGAATCAGATGTTCACCATTAAACAGTGATAGATAGATAACGACAATATTGAGAAGTGTGCAGGAATGAATTATGTTAACAAGTTTCAGTGTGTTACAAAGGAATGTTGTATCTGGGGTGAGTGGGGAGTGTCGGGAGCCCGGGCCGCGTCGCCTAGCGACCGTCGCCTGGCAACCGCCCGGCCCAGCCGTTCAAAGATAGGCTACAATAGCTAGCTGATACCTCGCCGACAACACCACTCACAAACACCTAGCCGTTGACAAAGAATCACACTGAGATAATGATGTTAACAAGGGCATTAAAACCGTATGTGAGCTAACGATTGTGGCCGAGTTTAAATTAAAAAAATTATTGTTTTTCAAAATTAATATTTAGGACGAAGTCTTTATCTGTCGTAAATATACAACAAAAAACAAACTAGCCTAATTACAATATGTGAGGGTGAACAATTTACACCAGTAGCACAAAAGACCCCTGTTTGAAAATAATAATATATAAAATAGGAAAAAACTTGTTTATAAATTGATTATGTAATGATTATATTAGCCCAGGACGAGAACAATTAATTTTCAACATTTAAGAGGTGTCTAATTTAATTTGTTATAGTAAATATATCCATTTATATTACCTCACTATCTAGTCAATAATTTAGACAGTTTCATTTTAACAAATAGCGTGTACATATTTGTTTAGTACAGAACCATGACTGAGAATACTTTCTTCCCCATTCTGACGGTGCAGTCTGTAGACGACCAATGTCAGCCGGAACGGCAAGTACAAGGAGAAGATAAATTATCTGAGTTTTGTAGACCCATACAAGGCGGAGTATCGTGTTACTAGAGTTCAAGTGGCTGGGTCCACTCGACATCGCGCAGACGTCACTCACTCCAGCAATATCATCACAACGTCAAATCACATCTGACTCAGCGAACCGTAATCAACTCCTACACTCTCAAAGTTGACCACAACGTATTTGTGAGATGTGCACTAGTTAAACACGTGTATAAAACAAACGCCGATGTTTGAAGGCGTGTGTTCGTGATTGGATGTGACGTCACTTGAGTCGCCAGTTCAGCAATGACATCGAAGTTCGAAAACGTCTTATTACTTTCTCTACACTATAACAAATCTGAAGAACGGCCGATACGGTGATGGGTGAGCGAGAGGCGATAAGTGAACTCTCCCGCCTTTAACCCCCCCCCCCCCCCCCCCCGGGTCAGATAGGAGATAACATTGACAGCGGGTGACAAGCCGGCGGGATAAGAACGTCGAGCCGCTAACGTCACGTCGCGTTTCTCCACATAATACTTCTTGTTCACACAGAATAATATGAAATAATATTTAAAATTATTCTTCTAAATTAATCGACCCGTGCTATGGTTTGCCTCAGGGATCAATTCTCAGCCCAACCCTGTTCTTAGTTTATGTCAATGACATTGGTGCATCACTGCACAAGGGAAAATCGTACAGTTTGCAGATTATACAACCCTGTATTTTAGAGACAACGCACAGGTACTTGTAGAACAACAAGCACTATTAAAGTTGAATAAATACATTCAAAAAATTTCAAGGGCATCAATTTAAAAATAAACACTTCCTTTTTTTCTATTTATAAGACGTCATCGTTTTAGTTTTAATTCAAAATCAAAATTATTAAATTTTAAATGTCCTTGTGGCTTAGAATAGTGCCCCAATGTGATGTTGAAAGACACTAGGCTAGAAGTACAGAAGTACATTCGGTGAAATTACTTGGAATACACCTGAATCTAGGATTAACATGGAATGTCCATACTGACGTGGAGTGCGCTAAATTAACATCAGACATATTTGTTTGTGGACTTTAGCCAAACAAACTGCCCTATTTAGGTCCTGATGACGGCATTATGGCTTGATATATCCTCACATAGCTAATGGCTTAGTGTTGGGGAGATCCTCTGCAAACAATCCAGAGGATCCTTCTTAATATTGTTCAGACTACAGAAAATACGAATAGTTGCAAGTGCTCAAACTTTACTGTTCTGTAACTCCTATATCCAGTCCTGTAATTGTTCTTGTCTGTAGTGTCATATTCGTGTATGTCTCACCACTAAGTCAAGGAGCACATAGAGATGAAAAAGTTGTTGTTTCAAGAATGTAGAGGCAGGATAATGTTATGATAAAACAAAAATAGCCAACAAGAGTCTCTAAAGTTGACTTTTGCAACTATTCGTATTTTCTATAGTCTGGTCAACTTTAGAGACTCTTGCAGGCTTATTATTATTATCTTAACATTATCCTGCCCCACAACAACTTTTTCATCTCTATATGCTCCTTGACTTAGTGGTGAGACATACACGAATATTACACTACAGACAGGGACAATTACAGGACTGGATATAGGAGTTACAGAACAGTAAAGTTTGAGCACTTGCTCTCGGAAGCATGTGTTCATCTCACAACAGACTACGAAATTCAATTAAAATCAGGACAACTCTGAAAGCCTTCAAACCTCGTTTTGTACGAATGAATTTTATAGATTGATTGATGACAAAGTATTAGTTATTTTTAGAGTATTTTGACGTGTGCAATGCATTTATATGTACATTCTGCAATAAAAACTGATCTGATTTGTTCAAATACACTAAACCAAAGATTAAAATTGAAATTTCCAAAAATAACCAAAGAACAGGGAACTGACGGAAGTGCTAACACGTGGTTATTTTTATGAACAATAAATGAGGAGAGGGTCATAAAAAATGTGCTAGGGGAGGTAGAGGGGAGGGGGATTTAGATATTTATTGTAACCGCCAGTAAAGTGTGACCAGGATCGGAATCTTGACGTCTGCGATATAGCAGTTGTTTCCGCGAACAATTAGAAGATTTATCTCAGAAAAAAACATCTGCAAGAAAATTCCTTTATCGGTAGACGATAAAGGTTGAGTACTAGTAGCCGCTAATGAGGCTATTTCAACTGAAGAAACGCGTTATCAAGTATCTGACTGAGAAATGGAACTCGAACTAAACGTTTCTGAGGAAAGAAAGTATCACAATAGCGCCACGAGGTCGACAGTTCTGTGCATTTGTCACTACTGGATGTCAAACGCTATTTGTAAGTGCTTTTACCCACGTCGTAAGCACTATCAAATTATTGTTTTAATTTAACCCGTTGACCACCAAGGGCCGATGAGATCGGCTTTGTAGTTTGTATCCAAAACAGCCAGAGGCCGACTACATCGGCTCACCACTTCGTAGTCAGAACCGCCGAGGGCCGATCTCAGCTCTACGCACTGTCGGACCAAAATCGCCGGGAGCCGATCTAATCAGCTTTTAGTAATTTTGCCACAGTTCCTTATTTATATGAATAAATCCATAAATAGCATATCTAGAAGGAGGGGAATGGACACTCTCTAAGGCAATAACCTCAACAACGTTTATTTAATTTAGTAAATTAACATACTACACACTATAACAAAATTATTGACTTTGATGTAGATGTCTGTGTATTATCAGCTGGCTTGTACAATATACAAACACACAGTCAATATGTTGTACATAGTGTAAATACATTGTGTCGAATATACTTGTTATTAAACTTTAAAACTAAGAGTGTTAAGTTATTTTTTTAATATTTTTGTGGTGAAAATTATCTTTTCTCACGCACTCCTGGGAATGTTTGAATTATTAGTGTAACAATTTAAATATATATTGAGATAAATAACTTAAATATAAGTGATGTTATAGTTAATTTGTTTTACATTGGTTTTTTTATTAAATTTCAGGCACTTCTGGAATAATACATTACATGTTGAAAAATAATGCAAGTAGGCTACATAAGTAAGCAGTATATATATATATATATATTTTTTTTTTGCATAAAATACAAACTTCCTTAAAAATAAAAAAATCTATGTTATTTATGAGTATTTCTAGCTCAAATTCACAGGAAACGTTCTTTCATTAATTACTTTTACAATAATAATCCAGTTTTGTGGTTATATTTAAGTAATAATGTTATTGAATTTTAAAAATAAAAAATTATAAGAGTTTAACTTGATTTTCTTAGTTATTGTTAATGTTCGACTCTAAATTAAATTAAAAAACATAAAACCACCTTCATATATCTATAGAGCAGTGGTTCTCAACCTGGGAGGCGCGCCCCCCTGGGGGGGCGTGAGAGAAATTCATGGGAGGCGTGAGGGTACAAAGAAAAAATTAAAAAATAAATATTTTGTTAAAAAAGAAAAACTTTCAAAACCATCAAATAAACTTTCGTATTTAAATACATCTGGATTTTTATTTTGCATCCCAGCTTTTGCTAACGTAGAGTTAACATTGTCAGTTTCATAATTTCACTGTTCTAACTTGAACCAACCAATTATTGACTGGAGGGGAGGCGTGAGCTATCTTCAGTGTTCAAAGGGGGGCGCCAGTGCTAAAATGTTGAGAACCGCTGCTGTAGAGAATATCTTTACAAAAATAATAACATCAAAAACATTATTCTATCTTTAAAATTAGCGAGTTTGCAAATTTTTATTTGTTCTTATGCAAAATCGACTGAACGTGGTGGTGGCTTGGCAGTTTTGGGTAACACAATGCCGAGTCGGCTCGGCGCCTGACGGTAACACTAGCGCAACTGAGCCCGGCGGTTCTGGGACACAATAACGAACTTTACTTGCGAATAAACGACTGCTGGAAAGATGGAAGGTTTACGGGCTCAATGTTGTTTTCCATTATTTAACGTGCTTATATTTCACAACACCGTGAGAACTGTAAGAGGAAATGTAGCACAATACTGAGCTTGTTTTGTTACTGTTATCATCTTCAATGGCATTGACCGTCTACAACAACCGTAAGATCCACTACATTTATTATCAAGACAGATTGCTTTCATAACAGTACTGGGAACAACATACAAAATATATTTTATAAATTGGCAAGGTTAGAATTGTTGTTAGAGACATAGTTAGTTACATTAGTAAATTTCAATATTTACTGTTGCTAACAGCCAGACTATACAAACGTCACTTTTATTGATATGCACATATAAAGGATTATTGTGAAACACCTCAAGTGGAGTAAACTATCGTGTGACACGGACAGCCGATTGTTGCCAGACGGCGGAGAGGGATGGGCCGCTAACAGTGTGTTTACGTGCACCGTGAGGGTCTGCAGGCTACGCCACACAAACACGTACGTGGACGCCCGAGGGCGAGCCTCGCCCGTCTTTAAATAACCAACTCAGGAAGCTCCTCATCACACTGGCAATTTTATCGTCTACTTACTACTCTCAACCGTTTCCTCTAATAAAATGCTTGACCCACCCACCCACATATGTGTAAAATACCACTGTGTTAAACGAGTTAGTCATCGGCTGAGGCAATTTTCACTTGATTGGACGTATCAGTGGAAATGGGCCGGCACACGGTCAAAGCTGGCCGTGAAACAAGTTCTACAGTTCGACTTTCTCTGCGCGTCTTAAGCCGGTCTACCTTTCTCTATACAAGCAATTTAACACTGAGATAAACATGCAGTTGACAATGTTTCTCTAAAAAAAGATGAAATACATCATACCTGTGAACATTCATTCTCATAATAATATTGTTATTTACTTCATCGCAATTGACCATAATTTAAAAACACATTCAACAATTTTCCTACTTGTGACTCGCCAATGGTTTTGCACGTTATGGACTGGATATTCAGAAACTAAAATAATTCTCTTCCCCTCTATTTTTATATTTCCCTTTCATATTTTCAACACAAACCACGTGTACAAAATACAATCTACGACTATAAAATGATAAGTACAATGACATCAAGGAGAATGTAGATATCTTCCAGTTTTCTCTGTTATCAGTAATTGAAGCTCGAATAGGCCTGTCAATACAACAGTTGTTTAACAATCCTCTCTTAAGTAATAACACTGTTACCGGGTTATATTCAGGCCGGAACCATCATTTAGCCATCGATACAACCGAATAAGTATATACAGGCTGTCCCGAAAGTAAAGTGACAAATTTCGGGAAATGGTTATATAGGTCAAAATAAAGAAAAAATATAAAATAGTTATATACGTATTCTTTTCCAAAAATGCTTCGATTACCAGATATCCACCTTTTTTTTATCAAAAGAATTTTAAACTTCGAGTTGGCTTAATCGATCTTTATGAAACTTGCTATGCATGTTTAGATAACAGAGACCTATTTTAGAAAAAAATCAATTTGATCCAATTTGAAATTTCAAAATGGCGGTCATTTGAAATGTTAAAACGGAAATCGTGAGATAGAAGCAAAAAATAAAAATTACCACTATTTTATAATGGATCAAATTGGTTCTTTTCGAAAGCAGGTCTCTGTTATCTTAACATGCATAGCAAGTTTAATGAAGATCAGTTAAGCCAACTCTGAGATAAAAATTCTTCAGTAAAAAAAAAAAAATAATAATGGCGGATATCTGGTAAACGAAGCGTTTTTGGAAAAAAATTATTCTATATCATTTTATTTTGACCTATATAACAATTTCCCGATGTTTGGCACTTTACTTTTAGGTCACCCTGTATATCGATGCATATAGTCAGCCAGCACACTATCCGCCTATAATGTCTCCACGGTTCCATCATAGGACGGAACTATAGGGAGGGGGGGAGTTGCACCATGAGAAATGTTTCAAGCCGGTTGTGGGACTGCGACTTGCTCCTCCCCCACGATCCGGTTCGACTAGAGCACACTTAAATAAGTGTTGTTTTTGTTTCAAACTGGTTGACTGGGCCATCCAACCAGTTCTGCTCTGCAGACTGCCTTCAGTCCACAATCTTTCAGGCTACTGCTCCACATCTAGCACCACCATCTTCGTGCAATTATCCTTCCTATCCGCACTCTTTTTACTAGAAATATCTTCGTTACGAATCGGAATTTCATTCCTCTTGCTATTTAAATCTAAAAAATTATCCCATTTCTTACTCATTGCTTTAAACAAAATAATCCTGTGGCCACACACAGGATCATCCCTTAAAAGTTAAATTCTGCAAACAATAACAGTCTGGTGCTAAGTGCAGCCAACATGATGTCCATTAAGTACTCTATCTTCCCACCCTTCAGTTCTTCTTACTGCCTTACTACTCGATGAAAGGAGCATTATATTAACGTCTATTAACAACGTATGGTGATTTAGGTTGCCTATCATTACCTCCCTAATGGAGGGTCACTGGCCTCCACATTACTGCTCTACATTGATCTCATTACTGGTTCCATGAACACGTACATGTGAGAAACCCACTCGTACACAAATAATAGGTCTCGACACCACTCGTTATGTCGATTGAAACACGGTGTTCTTCATGTTCCAACGGTCGGTCCGAGTTTCAGTTGGAAACAATTACGTGAACAAAGGGTGGCAGAGTTCTGATAGTTGTTGGCGAATTCTCTTCAGACAGGATTATAATTGATAACCCGACAGAGTTCAGCTTCACAAAAGTTTTCGACTACTGTATATCTCCGTCCTAAGCTCTATATTTTATTTACCTTTTCTTGAAAACTTCACTCGCCAGTTCACATTGGCCTGCAGGCATATTTGTAAATATTATTCAACTAGTGGATTGTTAACTCAGTTGGGGATTTGAAGCTCGGATCGGCATTCCGCATTCAAAACACAAACAGTAACAATAAAAGGACATTTTCATGGCAAGCACATTAACGAAAGAATCCAGTATTCATTACACACAAAGTTAAACGCAACTTATTACATAACAGATAATTTAGCTGTTAATTTTTTTCTAGCACGAGAACAATCATAACAGTATATATATATATATATATATATATATATATATATATATATATATATATTAAATATAAGCATACTAATACTGCCTACTTACTACGATCGTTGTACATCGGGAGCTCTCACCTGAAACAGAACACGTTCATTAGTATTGATGACATAGCTATTGTTTATTATACACAGTAAAATACATTATTTGTTACGGTACTGAAATACTGTACATGACAAGCAAGAAGTTATATTCACTGGGCACGAGGAGATCACAAAAGCTTTAGAAAGTTTACAATACAATAACAAACTAGGATTTACAATTTAAGTATTGATTGATCAAATGTAGTAATTGGGGTATCATGGTTCAGGCTCCACAATAGCTGCTATACAATATGCATGACCTCCGGTACACTCTAGTGAAAGCAATAATTCGTCCTGAGTGGTTGTTCTTTATCCGCTTCAGCACGTGAAAAACCCGTCGCCAACGAGCGACAATCCGGAGAAAGTGAGACGGAAACAGCTTCCTCCCCCGACAGGAAGCCGCGATGACATGAAGAAGTGCTCCGGGACGAGGGTCGCGTTATCGATTACAGACGAAAGTACGGTAACACTTTCTAAAATGATTCGCCAAGAAGGAAATGGAACGACGCGGTTTTTCACGGGGAGCGTAACGGTGCGGCGATTCGACAGGCTCTCGCCGACCGGCCGACCGCTCCTGGGAGCCTTGGTGCACGTGCTGATGTAAAATGATTGCCAGCTCAGCACGGTCGGCTGGCTTCCAGGAACCCACACGTGTTCGGAGCGGCAGATAACATTCCTCGACCCACGGCCTTCCTCCTTGCTAACGACACTGTTCACAAGAAAACAACTGTTCGTCAACAACTATAAGACATGTCCCAAAAGAAACAGCCCAGTCAAATAATAGCTTTTCCTTGCGTGTCAAAGGACTTGTGTTATGTATCATTAAAGGTTTCGGACTTATTTGAACTCAATCTCCTAAAAAAATGATGTGAAACAAAATTTCTTACTACTATAAGAGTGCCGAACCTTCCTTGTTATTTTAGGAATGGTTTCATATCAATCAACCAGTTTTTAAATGATTTTAACTCAACTATATCCTTTGAATGCTCAACGTATGAACTATTTTTGGTCACTTATAAAAATTCGAGAGAGAGAGAGAGAGAGAGAGAGAGAGAGAGAGAGAGAGAGAGAGAGAGAGAGAGAGAGAGAGAGAGAGAGAGGGAGGGGGGGGAGCACCATTGGTGACCGCTATAACCTTGTTTTGTGATGAGGTCTATATTACAGTCCACAAACTGTCACAGAGTAATAAACGGCGCCAATAACCCCGACCGTTATATAAGAGGAATAATAGAACCAGCCAACTGAATAAATTGCATCACTACGATTGCATAGTTGTCAGAATAAATTTACAAAAAAGCCGGAATAGTTCTCAAACTACTGTAAATAGTAATTGTCACAGATTTTAAGGTCATAGTCATATTAAAGTCTTGCTTAACTTCGCACGATATAAACTATCAATATGTAAGTATTGTTTAACGTTGTACGTGTTCAACACAAGAGTATTTAACTGCTATCACCGAAATGTTGCTTAGCTCAACATTATTTATATATCTTCATTTGAGTTCGTCATTTTATGTTAACAAGTATTTTCAAAAGCAATGATCTCATTATCAAAACTCTTGATAAATTTCGTTATCAACAAGAATTGTCAAGAGACATTTTCCCATTACCAAACACTATTGACAATCATCAATGATTTACGCATTATCAAGAAGTGTTTTCAAGTGCAATGTTCTCTGTTATCAAAAAATCTTGACCGGTATCAATACTTAACGTTATCAACATTGAAGTCAATTCTGATTCAACAACCTGATTTCTACACTATAGACAACTCTTGTTCAATATCAATGATTTTAGTTTAATCATAGTGAATGTAGAAATCTAACTAAAAAATGAATAATGCACACATCTCAAATTTAATACAATATTATGAGTTATTGATTATTTGTTACATCAGAGTCAGTGGCCCTGACAGGGCACTATTGAGTGCGATCTCTGTTACTCTATTGTCTGTGGTAAACCATGTTTACCTTCCTCAACAAGAAATCCTCCTCGGTGTGATTCTTTCTTTCGTTTTTCCATTCTTCACCTAAAATCGAACGCCAGATTATAAGCAGCTAAATCATCCTCTGTAATACAGAGGACCAAACACCAAACTGTACATTCCAACTGATGAATTAAAGGTTGGACAATAATTGGCTACATTCAGCGTCCATTAGTGACCAGATGATGACGACTAAGAGGGCCGTGAACAGGCTGACCTTCGGCAGTTCGGAGTACGTTGCCATTAGAAGTAGCGGTATGAGAGAGCGTTATGACTCTTTTCACCGAGTGTCATGAGAAGACATTCAAGGCCAGTCGTGAGTACTGAGCGAGTGACTCGCCTCGTAGAACAATGGCAATTAGCGAGTCAGACAGTTCCCAGACGCCTTTCCGGTCGATGGTTGCCGCCCACAGCCACCTCTCGCTGTTCTGCGAAACCTCGGACCCTCTCTCACCTGCGCCTGACTCAACGGCAATCGCTCTTAGATCTACATTGTCTTCTTTACTGCATTGTTAGACACGAATTTCTTCACAATTTTGTTTAGGGACTATTTGTAAGAGTTTTTTTATTATAAGTATTACATCTGAATTCAAAATAAACGTTTAACTTTCACAGTACCTGATCTGACTTGATGTTCTCTACACAACTGATTCATGAAGAGCTCTATCATACCCTTGGAATAACAAGGATTCTAAACTACACTCATCTCTTCGCATTACATCCTGTACTCTTTGACTAAGTGTTGATGGCTTTACTTTTCATTGAGCTCACACTTGTTCCGTTCTTTGAAAATGCGCTCTTCCCTTTTATTAAACCGCTCTTCCCTTTCATCAAACCAAGTTGTTACAGTTCTTTATCCTGACATCATCTGGCCATATTTCTAATCAAATATATATTGACCGGATGGGCCCCTGTTTGAAACGTGATTTTGTTTTGAACCTGCTGCTTTTGTAGTATAAATACATTTAATTGCTTCCTTTTTATTCTTACTTCAATTTTTATTGTTTTATTTTAAACTGGTAAAAACATGCGACACAGTCACAACCTGATCAAGTGTGCACACAGATCATTACGCCCCAGATACGATCGTTCTCACACCTCATACATATGGAACGCCCAGTGATACAGAGCAGTGTGGGGAGGGCCGCCGGAATCACGCTGTCTGAGTGTTTCAAGAAGACTACCCAAGCACCTGTTGTGCGACGCCCACCCAACCATTCGCCAAGGTTACTGTCACACCACTTGCTAAATACTGCCCAAAAACGAGTTTGACTTGTAGAAACGTGGGATGAATGGACAGACACACTTATCATCTTCCTATTTTCGACGGTGGTTTTAGTAAAGCGTTGATTTACAAGTTCCACGATCAGACTGACGTTTAGGGGACCAATCAACTATGTTCGCGGGTTTATACCAACGAGAAAAGCTCGTTGAAGCCTACCATGTTGCCAAGTTCAAAACACGTTCAAAACAGTTCAGTTATATTTTTCAACAATAAACTAATTTGACATACAACCACAGAGCAAGTAATACAGACTGAACGAAGTAGGTTGACAGTCAACAATAAGACATAAAGCTCGGCAACACAGATGAACGGAAATAGTGCTCGCAGCTGTTTGACTTGAGACGTACTCTACAGCTAAGCTCACGTCGGTGTGTTTGACTTACCTGTGCAGCTAACTTTACAAAGCACGTGTAGGTGGACCAGCATTGTTTGTCAGAGCTACTGGAAATATCACACAGTCTATCGTTATTAGAGCAAGAATTTAACAAACTAGTGCAAATAACCACACAGGCACAGGGTCCGTCAACCAAAAAGAAGACACTTCAATAAAAAAAAGATTATGAGGCTGTTCTGTGTTTTTTTATTTTGACATTCGTTACGTTTCCTTCCAAGACCAGAACCGAAGTACGTTTCCAGTCCGAATGTATCTTCACTGTAAGGAAGGTACTTTACGGACACTTGTCCGAAGGCTGGAGGATGATTGCTCAATCCCCGTGATATATAATTCACGTTCCACGTGTGCTACATTTTATTAGTAGTGCGATATGTATTTCAAAGGATAGGTGAATTCAAGCAAATAACTGTCAGCGTGTATTAAATACACCGTTGCTGCCTAAAGGTCCTGAGCAAAATCAGTTTCATAGACAGTCGGCTGACAAGCTTAACGAAACTATACTGAACAGGAATAATGATGATCGTCAATTTTCCTTCAGTGACCGAATATGTCCTTAGGGCAAGAGAAAATTATATTGAGCATGCCGTCAGTTTTCCAACTGACAACTATCGATTTTCCGGATAAGCAAGCGAACAGTCATATTTTGTCACGCCACAGCGGTCAGTCCGTGAAACTGACTGCGGGTATGGGCATTTTGTGTGAAAAAACTACCCAGAAGAAAGAAACAGAGATCACATTCAACGGTGTACTAAATTGGCATCGAGTCGAAGAAAATTAGAGTTTGGAGTAGTTAGTTATCCTGTTCTCTGTACAGATGACAGGGTCAGCACCGTTTTCAGTCCCTACCCACCCTATTCCCCTCCAAATCCTCGGGGATAAAGTTAGTAATTATTACTACAAATTTATTAGGATTCACATTAGTAGCAACTGCCTCCGGAGACGTTCGCTGTTGCTATATAAAAGCAACCTAAAATTCTCTTCTTCTTTATAAAAGAAATTCCCTTATAACTCATTCACACGAGAGCCACGGTAACCACTGAGATAATTAACGAGTTGTTTTTGTTCCGGCGTGAGCCAATCGCGTAGATCCGTCCGCCGAGGTGTCACGTCGCAGTTGCACTCCCGCCGTCACAGGCCAGCCTATCTGTGTCACTGGGCCGACCTCTCATGCTCCAAATCTCACCGTCTCCATGTCACTTCATAAGCGAGGCCAATTGAAAACTGCACACATCCAGCGATTGTGGTCGCGGACCTTTTAATTCTCCCCAGTTCCCCGCAACGTACTCCCTAAGGCGAAAACTGTAATCACCAATAACTAATTAGATTATTCACAAAAGGATTCGGTACGGGGTAGCCTAATTTCAATGTATTCCAGCAGCAGTCAACGGTTGATTTACTTCCCATTTAAGCAATGTAGCGTTTACAAAATATATATCTTCGGGCGATCTTTGTTAATGTCAGGAGTCACGAAATATTAATATTTGAAGAAGCGATACAAGCAATAGTAACCATCAACTTTGATGGGCTCTCGAGTTGGCTAATAGCAGTTCAACAGGCTTTGAGCAGCAACAGTATTTCAATGTTATCACTTCGTCATTAGAGGCAATAGGTAAACAAATGTCGCCAAAACTACTGATTGTATGTCAAATAATGCTATCGAGATTAATGTAAATTAAAAAGTGATAGACTTTATTAACAAATTTCTTTATCAGATCGATTTTACAACTAGCTTGTCTAAATAAAATGCAATTGCCTTACAGTGTTTTATATTAGGAACATACAATTTACTCTATATTTATATTTGTTAAATCAATGGGGATGTTTAAAAATGGCTCTTTGATTGTCACTGCAAAATAGTTTTAATAATCATTATAAATTTGAGCGTAACAGTTATTTAAAATCGATTTGGTTTACGAATCATTATTACTCTATCTATTTTAGGGTAACGATACATTATGACATGTAAAAAATCTGCAGAGTGGAAATTCAGCGATGTTATGACGTTATAGCGGATGTGTGTGTGGACGGATGACCGGTCACAGTGTTGATACAGGCCGTCTACCAACACTCACTAACTGGATATCGGGTGAGCCGCTTACAGTCCGGCTTCACACAACTAACTGTTCTAATTGGATCTTTATTGCTTTACAACGACGACCTGTCACCAGTATCTCTTCAGTTCCTTCACGACAACGGTCAGGGGTTACGACCAAGTGACGGACGGATGGCCAGTTTACCTCACTGGCCGGGCAACAGTGTTAAGTTAGGCAGTTGACCAAAATTCAATATCTGGACTTAAAACTATAGATACAATTCGTAAACCAGCATTAAGCAATAGGCTAGTTAGTTACAAGACATTGCTATTAGTTTATTTTTTTAAAATGCGACACTAATAATTATTCCTTACAATTTTAATCGTATTCAACAATAAAACTTAAAGAAACAAACGTTACATTATCTTGACGAATACAATCAACGTTCCAAAAGTAGGCCAGACCAGCAGTAGCCGTGACACTGGCGTACAGTTATGTAATGTCACACACTCAACGACATTTAGATTACATTATCAGGCCAGACGTTCCGTGTTGGCAAACAATGCCACAAGTAATAGACTACGTTCCACAGCGGTACTTCCATTATGACTGTTTATATGTAGAGAGAGAGGCCGGAGAGCAATCATCGGGTTACTCACTGCGTTGATAAACTGTGAACTTGATGAAATCCCCTCTCAACCCAGATAAAACACTTCCGTTTTAGATTAATTGACTAACCAGACCATAAACAACCGTTTTAATGTACTGTATATAAAAACAACAAAGTGAAAACGTCACTACGTTGACGCAACCATTGTAAATCGAGAAGCAAGATTTAAGAAGTACTCTATGCAAAGATATATTTGTAATTGTGGCTCAACACTCTACTACAGAGGAGTAGTATCTGGACTCCGACACGTATACGGTACTTCACTGAGGAAAGTAAACAATCGATCATCATGTAATCTTACATCAGCGACAGACTTGATCCCAACACAGAGTCCCACGCCGATAAGTAATATATCGAAGACAGTTATTGATTTCGTCATATAAGCCACACAACACAAAGGGGTCAACATAGGGAAGGCCACTGAGGTGAGCTTCTCTCTCACTTAAGTGTAACAATACATACACAGGCAATTTACAAATCAATTACAAAATATTGTTAGTGTTGATAAAGGCTCTTGGATCACTAATCGATGAAACACTAATTGCCTATCTACTACACACAGATGATCTTCACCACTATATTGACCGTAACAAGATACCTACATAAAGTTGCTGTAGTACCAACGAGGTAACCACCCCTAATGATGATGCAAATAAACAAATTATGTTAATTATTCTTATTCTCAAAGTCCACCAAACGTCCTCTCACACTACCACTGATAAGAAGCCTGCAAGTTAGTGTAAGTGGGGGTCTGTCTTTACCTATCATATCGGGTAGTGCCCAGTTCAGATTAATTTTATGTCACGGGACTCGTGTAATCTGTATGCCGACTGACAGGCTTATCTTGAAAAACGATGGACAAACATGATTGACCTTGTTCTGTACGTAAATGTGAACTGCCGGAACCTATACCACGCCCCTAACGTCCGTGATAACGTTTGTGACGTCTCGTACACATTCCGCAGATAGGATCAGTCGCCTGAATGTCGTTCACCCCTTGCAGCAGACGACTTTCAAGTAACCTTTAGAGGGGTGGCGACAGTGTTGTCCCTTGACACTCGCCACAGGGCGAGGGGAGGACAGGAGGTCGGAAGGGTGGATTGAAAAAAGCCCAACCCCATTATGGAAAAACCAGACTGTATAAAACGTCATTCGCGTAACATAATGATTATGCAATTGTTTCACAAATGCTTAATCCTTCCTGAATTCCACTGCTTGTGTACGACTCAAAACTTAGAACGAGAATAAATTTAAGCTCTAGCCAGTAGTGCATGTAATTAGAGCACTTGTATGATTAATTAGTCTTAACGACATGGATGAACTTCGAGTGTTCAAAAACAAACGAAACGTTTCAACAGCTATATAACTCCCGCCATCCTCAGGTGTCACCGACTATTTTAGCGTACAATTAACTAATACAAATTAAAACTAAAACAAATTAACTAAAACTAAAGAAGAGAGTTAACTCATATTTCACCCGAGTGTCACAATAAGACATTTCATTTTCACGTAAGTTAGTGAGCAAGGTTTCTAATATTTAAAACTGGAGGAGACTTCTTAAGGTAGAATGAATGACTGTCAAATCGTAAAATTTCTTATGACTACATACAAATATTACCTGTAAAGATTAAGTAACGGAAAAAGCAGGACACGGTTTTCTTACAAAAAATGAAATGTTACAAGATGTCCCAGAGTTCCACAAATATTTCGATTTCAAGGAACAAAAATCAATGAAACGTGAAAGGAAAATACATGTATGTACATGGAACACTGCATAGTTTAAAACACGCCAAATAAATTGTGACATCAAAACCAAGCTAATGTTCAAAATAATAACAAGAACCACGTTTCCTCAAACACTGAAATCAATAGAAGTGAAACGTTGGTAAACACCTTCATCTTGACCTGGTGGCAGGAAATTTGGTTATCGAGCCATCACACAGTTCCGAACTATATACTTACGCACATCAGGTTTTGGCTTTAATATCAACGATACAATGAAAAGTACAAACACAATTATTTTACGGAATAAAAAACTAATAGAATTCATCACATTAATTAAAAATAACAATACAATATTATACTTTCATCAATAACCAGTTCTTTTTCCCTGACACATCATTTTATAATTAAATACAACACGTTGGTACCATATTGATAAACGATGGGGGTGTAAGAAACGAAAAAAGAAAATAATGAACTCTTAGCCCTTGCTCCGCTACGGAGTGGTTCCCTACGCTTGCTAACCCTTATTCCGTGTTTCTCTCTAAACCATCACAGTAATGTAAAAGCTCAGACTGCTACCGTTAATCCCCCTACTTTAGAAGTGCAATCATGCCAGAGTTAGTAGGAATTACTTTATACATACGACGTTAGCCAAGCTTTTGTGTCATGTTTATATTTTTTGTCAGCTTATTGAAATAAATTAATTAATAGATAAATTATTGAAATAAACGCCAATGTTAGGTGGTCTAAAAGAAAAAAGGATAAGTTGAGAGGCTGTTTATATAAACCTAGCTACAGAATTTCGAGAAACCCTTTCTTAGTGGGTATCTATGATACAAAGGCAAACTTCCCTCCAAATTTAATCGAACTCTGTTCAGTACTTCCCGAGATTTCGCGAGTTTTTTATTGTATATATTAAGATTGGACGAAACTATCAAGGTAAACGGGGTTAAAATCCCAAAAACACAAATTGTGTCGAATATCTCTGAATACCGGCCCATTTATCTACAGGTTGATATGGTCCGCTGTACACACTACAATAACCCACCCCTAAGATGAAATTCAAACAGTATATTTGCAAGTCATCCAGAGGCGTTGCTGAAAATGGATTGTGTCAACAATAACAGAGGGGCGTAAGGCACACAACACTCACTTCTCAGACAAACAAATTCTTGACCACCAACAATGTTTTAAGTAAAGCATTACGCAATACGTAACATCAGCAAGGAGGTTGACCTTCCGTGAATCAATATTAAATATTCGGGGTGAAGAATTCAAACGTTTATTGGTACACAATACTCTTATAATTTCCAGCAAATTTAGTTGCTTTAACTAAATGTTTGCAGCGTATAACTGATTCACACATGACAGACAAGGCGACCTGCTAGGAACAAAGCACTGGCCAAACTAAGAGGGACGAGATACTCCAGCAGGTTCAAGGAGAGAGCAAACGAGACACAGTGGTTGGCCGTGAGAAGGCCAGGCCATTACACCGGCCTTGGGACAGCACCCAAACACATCGGGAGGATGCAACCTGTGAGTGTGTGCTGAACGCCGTTTTCACAATGACACCGACGCGGATGAACAATGTAACGTTACGGAACGGTTTCACACCGTACAACGTCGGTGTAGGCAAGCAGCAAGATTCCCATTATAGTCACGACAAAACATTCACAGAGGTTACAGATTTTGTGGCGATTAACAAATAAAACGAGCATTTTAAGTACAGTGCTGTTACACTGATTGAACTAATCAATTCAAAACCCTGTTCATGCGGGATAAGTGACGGAGGAAACCAAAAACAAAATTCTCTCCCGAAGGAGTTGCCAAGAGATATTTGAACGCTCTAAGACGAATACAAAATACTAAGAGTCTGCAGAGGATGTTAGCCAGAACAATGTTTTTTTCGAACCGGCCAAATTTGCTGGAAACAGTTATCTTTAAATGGATTGTTTCCAATCAAATTGCATTTGATCAAGAATTGAATTGCACGTTGGAATTGCTTAGTAAATTCCTAATTAGTTTTATAAGAAAAAATAAACAAAATAATCAGTTTTTATTTTCGCCTGTTTTTCAAAACTAGGCGTATGTATTCAAAATATTAAATGTAAATCCAATGCGCAAAATGATTACGTTTAAAATTACACCCAATACACAATAAATAACGAAAAAATATGCGTTAGCAAATAACGCCGTTTTACGGAATTAAAACTAACATGGCCGACATCCTCTGCAGACTCTTAGGGCGAAGAGAACAAAATAGCAGGTAAGAAATGTGGTTACTTTTAATTATTTTCGATAATATAGCCTGACTTATAAATAGGTGATGAACATACAAAAAAATTTACATTTAAATTTATATAAAACTTGTTAAAATCGATATATATCTTCAGTTACTGAATATGAGAAACTAAGCCGGTTTTCAGACTATTGCGTCTCAAATATAACATATACATCAATATAGTCGAATGTTAAATTCAGCCAGGACTACAAAACAACAACACTGATATCCATCATCGACTGTCGTCTAAATGAGGCACAGTAGTGGGGAGACCTTTATACACGAAGCACGTACCTTGTAAGGAGCTGAATAGGGTAGTAATAGACCATTGTATGGAATCTATTTCAGACTTACTATACAAGATTTAAGTTGTTCTTGATGTAAAGGGACAAAAATACATTTCGTAAACACAAATCAATTGCATGACCCAGCTCACAAGAGTGTCGAGTTTTAACGGCGGCAAACCGAGGATTGATTTCACTTCCTGTTTGGATGCAATAAAATAAATAAACTTCACAAAAATGATATCCATTCTCATTAGGTAGGCATCGATAATTGGTTGACTCTAAGCAGCTTTCCCGTTAGCCACAGATGAACCGGTCTTCGAGGAAGTGGAACTGGAACGACGAACCGACAATTTGCCAGATCTAGAAACAACAAATGAAACTGCGTGAGCCACCGGGCCCGGAATTCGATTATCCCGGTACAACACGATCGATTGTTTCATTGATGTTCAGAGCGATGTCATACACAAAGAGAACCTCTAGCTGTGTATGGGTGGGTGAATACCACTACGTACACGTACGTACGAGTGGGTGGGTTAATACCACCACTGAGCGAGTTTTGGCGGGTGGCTGGGCCACTACCGCTGTATGTGAATGGGTACCACTACAGTCAGTATTTTTATAGATAAAAAAACTCTTCTGCGCAATACTAACAAAAATGTTTTTTGTACTTACGAGTATTATTTGACAACAATTGAAGACTGTACATCCAATCAAATTTTTCTTCGTAGTTCTTTCTATCATTAGATATTTCACCGAGACCGTTTAATGTATCTAGACCAATTGCAAATTGAAATCATAAATTGCAGGTAGTTTGTGCACGGTTAAGGCCGGTTTTCACATAGGGTACTGTGCTCCTACCGTGTCGTGTCATGTGGAATCGAAAAATGGTCTAATCCATTTATTTTGTATGGGAAGGCAGTTAGCGATTTTCACATGACCTGTCGTGCTGTTTTCGATCGCTCGGTGGAGCGATCGGCGACAATGAGCGGTAGGTAGTCTGAGCACGACAGGCGCACGGTAGGTCAGGTGTAAATACCTTAGGGTAGAAACAGACAGACAGCGTATTTTTTAAAACAAAATCATGCATTGATTCGATGCAAGACACACTAGTAGCGTTTTTCAGCGCAGCGTAGCGTAGCGCAGCGTATACCGGAGGAACAAACTATTTTGTTTTTCTCAGGGCGTATTGGAGCGTATTCGAGTGAAGACATTACTCCCGTCAGTGTTTGTGTACAATGGACATGGAACTACTGATCTCCGAGGTGTTTGTCAGGACCCCGATCTGGCAAACAAAGCACAAACAACACCACAACCGTGGCATGATAGACAAGATGTGGGACGAGATATCAGCAGCTCTAAATTGTTCAAGTAAGAGAAATTACAATACGTGTTAGTTATTTAATTGTACAGTACGGTATGCCACACAGAAGAAATAGGTGCTTTTTGTTGTAGTTACCACAGTTATGTTGAAATGCGCCCAACCAAAATGGTTCGTATATTAATAGAATTAAACTTGCAATGCGCTACGCTACGCTCTCTGTGTGTATTGGACTACATTGCGCTCGGATACGCTACGCTACGCTGCGCTACGCTGTCTGTCTGTTTTTACCCTTACATGTCGGCCCCTACGTCGCCCGACCCCTGATTCCCGACCTCCTCCGAAAATTGCCGATCGATTGCATTTTTAAATTTAAACTGTCTCTACGCTGTAGAAGGAATTTTCGAACAGCTGATAAGTCATCCTGAAATATTTACGGAACTTTTCAGTCATCTCTTAGCCGTCCTCAAAGGTGTATGAAAATCCCCTTCCTCTTCTCTAGTTCGATACAGAGGGTGGACCCCATATCGTTTCGGCCATTACTTCTAATTTATTATTTTATTTTTTTTACTGTTGAATAAACCGCTCAAGCAATATCAACATCCGTAACGTCCTGATCCATTTCGGTGAAAGTAGAGAGTTCTATATTCTAAAGCCACGTTTACACTAAATAGCAAAACATACTATAAAGCAAAACGTGCTATAAAGCAAATGTTATATAACAAATGCTAAATGTAGCAAAAGAACGAGTGTTATATGTAGCACGTTAGCTTACATGTAACATTTTGAGTTAGATATAGCAATTTTGGCTGTATGTAGCAGATATTCTGTGTCTGTAAGAGAGGGAAGACTGGAGAACGACAGTAGCCGGGGGTCCCTACTGCTGAAAACGCGACATGGACACGGTAGGAGCATAGAATTTTCAAAAAATATTTGTTATGAAAATAAATATCACTTATAATGGACAGCACTGAAGATAAATTACAACACAACACCAGAAAAAGGCAAACTGAAAACATGAGTCATGAGGTCGTAATGTAACAATCAATAGTTGTCCCCCTTGTTATAAAAATGTTTCTTTAAAAGACATGCCATAACAGTACGATGTTCAACTAACAAGAGCTTACAATAAGGCAGGACAACTGCAAAAACAATTTGTGATTACTTAAACTTACTTTCAGGTACATACTGTGAAGAAATAATTCATGTACATGACGTAACAGTCAAACCAATTAATGTATTAAAGTAAAAACCCACATAAATTTCAATAAAAATCATTAACTTAATTTGCAAAAATATTCACAATTGATTTATTTGCTGCAATGTGAACTGTTATTTAACTATTTACATACAAGCGTATTGTAGAATGTCTATTTGCTTGGAACACCATAAAACGAGAAATATTAGACTCCATTCGGCATTATAAATAACTACAAGACAGAAATCAAAACAACAATTTGTCCCGAACATAAACCAATCCACAGATCGCAAGTCAACGTAAACAAGCACTCAGACCGTGACAAATGCTTTTTCAAACAACAACCAAAACATACATATCGTATGGTCTGTTGTCAGCTACATTTGTTAATTTGAAGAAGCTCCTATGTATCATTTAGAGAAATATCCAAATGTCATGACATTATTTATTGAAAATAAAGTGACCTCCTGTCACCACCTGAATCCATCTAGCCACAAAACCTCGATGAGCACAGTTTCAGTGGTGTTTTTTAAACACGAGATGCCAATCTCCATCGACTCATCGGCTTCCTTGAACGAACACAACGTGAATTAGTAGTGAAATACAAACAGCTCAATCATTCCAACTATCGCCGGCATGACTCATCTCTTGACCGATGAATCTATTATGACACTTTAATACGCGTTAAAATTACTCACTCTCCAACCCTACAAACTTTGATACAAGCTTGACGATTCTACTAAAATGAAAAAATCTTATCCTTCACAACTTTGAAAGACAAGTAGTAATGATGTAGTGACGTTGAACGGCCACTCACAACCTTCAGCCGTAGAGACATACATAAATAGATACGCTCCCAGGATTCCTAAATCGTCACGGGTTCCACACCTTAAATATAAACATCCCGCCCCTCTCACAAGCCTGGAAAGGAATGGTCTATTGTTTTTTACACTCCCTACAGACATTCTTCCAGTAAACCCAAACAACCTGAATTCCGGCGCCAGAATACACGCGTTACACATTCCACATAAGGACTGCAACCGACGTCCAAAATCCATTAGCTAACAGCCGATTGGAAACAGTTGTTTCTGAATAAAAACTTTTGACACGTATATGGACTACGCTCTCAGTGTATTTAGATAAAGCCTTTAGGATAGAAAAAAGGAGAAACTAAGGAGCTAAAATGAAATCCTCGTGACCCAGTGTGTGGACAGCCAGCTAAGCAGGTGGCACCAATGTAATAACTTATGTTGATGAAAGACTGACAAGGTCAACAGATGCGTTCCACATCTAAAATTGCAACCGCTCTTCAAGGTAAATTCCAGATGAATTATGCAGCTTGCACCGTGGTTGACTTAGCGCTTCCGCCTTTCCATAACACAGTCAATATGTATAGCAGAGAAGAGCCAAGGACACATTCCTGTGGATGACTGTGCCGCAAGCCCTGCCAACAACTACGCCTCAAATAAACAAAGGAACACCCCGTCCATTCCGATCGCTGCTCTGCTAAGTGGATGCAACGTTTTGCACTTAACGCGCAATGCCAATTAATTGCTTTTACTGCACAATAATATGTAAAGAACACTGATTTTACTGTCAAGACTACCCGCTGCGTTGTTGAAAGACAAGTTTAATACATTCTGAACTTCATTTTGATTTTGAACTGAATTCTAATTGTCCTGCCTTACTGCATGTTCAAACAGGAATAAGAGTTAAGTACGTTTACCCACTAATATAAATTATACGTAAATTACAAATTTCAAATGTATTTGTTGAATGGTTTCATTTCAGGTTCGGCTTTGGTTCATAAAATGAGGTCGTCAATAACAAAGATCTTTATACAAAAAATGAGAAATCTTTTCCCAGCTATTCAAGTAAAACTGTTCACTGCAATTTTGTAAAGAGTTATTTGATTTTGCAATTTATCGCCCTTATTAGATCGTGAACATCAGGTAAACCACTATGAACTTACTACTGCTAGGTCCTTTTTTCGGCGCTTTGCAAGCTTTTTTGAAAAAAAACCATTAAAAAAATACTAAAGCTCAAAATGTAAATTTTATCATTTCGTTTTTCTTCTCAAGAACTGTACATTCACATACTGCTATCAAAACTACAAAACGAATTAGTAAATAATTACTTAGTAGGTGAAAAAAATCGACAAAAATTTAAAATATTGTACGTAAATTAACACTTATAACCCTCCTTAGGAGTACTAAGATTTTTTGTAGATTATTCCAAATTGTTTATAATTCATTGACTATAATAATATGTTGTTACATTTAAGATAAACTACTAGATTTATTTGAATTTTTTGTTTACACAAGATGCAAAAATGAAAAATGTGCAGTGCAAAGTTACATGATTATCATAGTAGATAATCAAATAGTAGAAGTAAAAATTCAAAAAAATCACCATTGAATTTTTATTTAGGAAAAATGGTCATATTGTACCCATAGACATATTTTTATATTTTTAGTTTATTGGGGTAAATAAAAACCACGGAAACGAAAAATGTCTGAAAAATTACATATCAATCTAAAAATGAGGAGTCTGTATAATTTCTTGTTATATGTATATTAGTACAATCTATTAGGTACAAGAAAATGTAAAATTTATTAAATTATTCCAAAAATTATAAAACTTATAACACCATAAGTCAGTATGCACAAATTGTGTAAACGGCACTTGCAAAATTTTGCATATTGTAAAAAATATAAAATAATTTTTGGAATTTTTAGAACAGTATCACTTAATAGAACACATATTTCTGAATATAAATATACATGAATTGTTAGATTACAGCCAAAAATAATGTTTCAACAACAACTTTTCCCAACAGCATAAATTATGCCGTACCTAGCCACTGGAAAATATACATAAACATTTTGAGTAAAACACACAAAGCACCTACAACATTTCAATTTAATTTGTTTTGATGGCTAGAATATTTCATTCTCTGCAGACCGACATTTACTACGCCTTATTCCGTCTTCTGGTTATTCTTCAGTTATACGACAAACATCTGCCATTATCCCACTCCCGACCTCTGTGCCAGGCGGGCATTGAGCGGAAGTTTCTTGTTGCACATTTTAATTGTATTTCCTACCTTTATAAAATTGCATACAAAATTATTAAAAATCTTATATGTATAGAACAGAACATTCTGCATCGATTGGTACCAACTTTGTAGTGATTGCTTGATGATAAACGTATTTTATTGATTTAATGCAATACATAAATTATGCTGTACCTCGCTTTTAGAAGGGATTTTGTGTACAAAATAAATTATGTTGTACTTCACGATCTAGGGTTAACAATCCAACAAATATCCATAAACGTAAGTGAAAACTTAGTCATGACCGCCTGATCGCTATATACTACCTAATTATTGCACGTTCAACTACGAATTTGGGGCACATTAAGTACTGAAAACTGTGTGACCTACATCTTTCAAATTCATAACAAATGTATTTTCTATTTATTCCTTTAATATTAGATTTGTGTATAAATGAGGTCATACCTTCAGAGTCTGCAGAGGCTGTCAGCCATGTTGGTTTTAATTCCATAAGAACAATGTTATTTGAATACATATTTTTTTTGTTATTTATTGACCAAAAGTTGTTTAGATGTAATTTTAAACATTATCATATTGCACATTGGGTTTGCGTTTGACATTTAGAATACAAACGCCAAATTTTGAGAAACAGGTGAAAAAAAACTTGAAATAAATATCTAAAAATCTGTTTGAAAATAGCTGTTTAATTTCGGACGCATGTGATTGTATGTCTGGTTTAAAAGTAACATTGTTCTTGTCAGGATTAAAAGAAATATGGCCTACAGCCTCTGCAGGCAGACTCTTAACAATGATCACCAAAAAACAAATGAGTAAACGTTTTCCAATGATTCAAGGACAAGTGTTTATTACAATTTTATCTCATGCTGGTATTGATTACCCAACAAACATTCACCAAGTTTAGGGGTTCATAAATTCATCCCTGCACTGAATAATAAAACTGAGTGGTATTTACGTTTTACCACTCACTCAATCAACCCTATAAAATTCATACATGACCCTATAAATCTACTAAAAACAAATAATTCAGCAATCGAATACAAAGAATGCTATCTGTTACCTTCAGTGTATCACTGGTGATAAGCCAAAATACAAAGACAATTCAATTTATCTACTGTTGGAGCTAACCAAGTCAAATAATGTTAAAATACAAAGAAAACTGATATGCTATCTGTTACCTTCAGTGTATCACTGGTGATAAGCCAAAATTGGCAAGTAAATGAATTCAATTAGGAGTCATAGAATATATTAATCGAATTCAATTAGGAGTCATAGAGTATATTAATCAGTTGAGCTAAATGAATAGCTCAACTGTCTGACCACAAATGGCCCTCCTAAATTGATGACAAATACATAACATAATAAAATTATAATTAGCATCCACTACAATTTATTATTCTTTTGTAACTATCGTTGGCCCTGTAGTGTGAGCATGTCACAGTTTTATTGTTTCTGTGGTGGCAGGTATTTGTTGTTGAAGTACTTGCCTAATACGCTATATTAAGTTTCTGGTGTCTATGGATTCTGGGTTAGCTGCTGATTACAGCGGTAGGTCACTCATAAGGAAACAAATAAATAAATAAATGACCATCACAAAGTAAAAAGGCAATGGCAACTATCATTGATGGCTATCTTTGTACTTGGACTTGTTATTGAGTTGTGATAAAATATTTTCATATTTGTATTATTTTAGACTTTTTAAGATAAATATAAATTTTGGAAAACTACAGTTTCAATGTTTAACAGTTTTTCATTATAGTGTACTATAAGCAGTTTTCGTACCACAGTCAATTTACTTTTGCATGTATGATAGAGCCTAATGTGTACATTTCCTAAAACTAGATAAAACTTAGGACTAGTTTTGGTTACAGGATATTTTAAAAGCATTATTACAAGTATAAAACATGTTTCTACAGGATAGCCTACTCTCCCCCTTTTCAAGATTTATGAAAACAAATTTCCATATATGTTACACAATGCAAAAGATTTGTTGTTATTATTATTACGTTTTATAAATTATATGATAGCCTGTACATATCTGTTAACATATTGATACAAAATATAAGTAGGTTTACAGTAAATAACGATTTATAAATTATATAACAAATGTATGAAAATTAGCCAAACATCAACTGTCATTTTAGGAAAAAATAACTCAGAGTGTTCACTCAAACAATAATTAAACATACAAGTACATAAAATCAACATTCATTTACTTGATTAAACATATTTTAATGTTACTCTATAAAATACTTTTCTTTGCATTGTAATGATCGAACATATATGAAGCTAAACTTATTATAATGTAATAAACATACAATGCAAGTCTGAACACCTTAAAAGACACAAAATTTCTTAGTTAATTGATTGATTTTCGTAAAGGTGGCCATAAACACATCATTCACTCAACGAAAAACGCTAAAAACATGGAATTGAAGGTTTCAGCCCATTATAATCTCCGTAGCATAGTTGATTTTTATAATATCATGACTATTTTTGTAATTTTGTACAGTAAAATATGTGAAACTTGTGCTACATAGTATCTTTGTAAATAAGCTTAGTTGTTATAGCAACCAAAGCCTGCGTAGTGGCTACTATCTAAGGCTGCAAGGTCTAAATCCTTAATTCAAATAAAGGTATGTCACTCATTCAGTAAAGTTCACACACAGGTTTAAAGGCTGTATAAATTGGTAAGTGATTTTTCTTTTTTAAAGCATTGACACGCCTGTGCTTGAGTCAGGTATCTGAATTAGCATGTAATATCAGAATGAATAGCCACAAAAAAAGGCATTTTCTGAATAATTTAAATGTTTTCTCCTAAATAAAAACAGAAACACTTTTCTTGGAACAAGTAATTCTTTTTCCAGAAACACCAATATTGGAAAATGTTATATACTGCAAAAGTATATAATCAATATTCAATTCTTTTTGAACAGTAAATAAAATATAGCCTATCGTAGGGACATTTACAGAACTGCAGCCTAGTCCAAAAGAAATGAACTAACTGACAGATACAGCAATTGATAAGGCAACACTATCCAACCTGTAGTGAACCAACCTGTAGTGAATGCTTTTTTCAAAATAATATCTAAACTTCCTTGTGCACAATATAAAGCCTTGAACTGATCAGGGTTATAGATTACATCAGCAAGATTACATCACATATTGTAAGCATGTTACTAAAAATGTATAAAAGTAGTGCATATTAAAAAGTTAAGACACGTAATATCCCTAAAAAAGCAGAAAAAAGCTCACGCTAGGTGCTAGTGATGCATATGCGTTGAAGCTGTATTCATATTTTCTAAAACTTAAATACGCCAACATATAGGGCATATCATTTCAAAGGGCATGAAATTTGTTGTAAAAATGTGTTGTCATGGAAACATAATTTTAAAATTATTATACATGAAGCAGGATGTAAAGATTACTCTCTTCTTTTATATTTTTTTAAATGTTTTACGAAAACAAAATTACTTACATTATGACTCTACATGTCTTTCTGAAAATAATGATATATTTAATAATAAGTTATATCAAAAGAGTGTTCTCTAAATATCTTTAGTGATTATTTTTCTAAACACTTATTATAACAAAACAGTCACAAAATGCCTGGTATTATAGGTGAAAATCGTCTGTAGGGTTATATAAGTTTCAAATATTTTACTACCACCAAAAATATGACAGTAAATTCAGAAGCAATTCAAAATTTACAAATTGTAGGGAATTTCATATGCATGAATAAGTTTTTCAATTATTTTAAGAAATTGAAAAGATTACATCTCTATCATAGTATATACACTTTTCTACGCTTTGTATTTTATCGATTCAGAAGCTGAAAAACGATCAACGCATCAACTCCTATCGCCTTGAAGGTTAAGATTATCTGTTTATTTGTACTTTCCCTACTGCATTCGAAGTCGTTGTAAGGATTACTCTCCTTCAAACGGTTTCCTGTGTGTTTTGCTGTACAAAATTAGAGAGAACCATGTAGAGATCATTTAATATTGAGGTAATCGATGAAAGAGGACATTAAAACATGGCAAGTTATTTCTTATATTGTAACTGTAATATCAACCACAGTAGTTAACTAATAGGCGAGATGGCTATCAAAATGATCATCTGAGGGAAAACCTAAATATATTCTGTTGTCTTTTTTGCTCCTAGAAGTCGACCCCATTTTTATCACAAGTTTCCTCATAGTTATAACTTTTGTTCTCACAATCATCTCTCACCATTGCTTGATTAGGAATATGACTGTTATAAGTTCATGGGTGATTGAGTTTGCTTGCTCTATTGAATAGAATGTCTGATATTTTATTATGTATTTATTTTTTCACTATGTATTTTATTATGAAATTAGTGTCATATCCGTTACCGTAGCTATTTGTTATATTTATTCATATTATTTAGTTATATTATTTACTTGATTATTGTATGGAGAATGAATTAATATTTCAAGTACAGTATGTTCTGGTTTTGATATGTTACTGTTTATGTTATATATATTTTAAACTAGTAATGGAGTATATATTGTTATGCCTGTTTTTTTTTTTTTTTTTTTTTGTACACTTGAGTATGGTTATGTTGTAGTGTTCTCTTAATATTTTGCATGCTCAATTCCTATTATTTCTTTGGTATTCCTATGGCTTATTTTGTTATATTTATGTTAGCACTTCTGTTATTTAGTAGCGTATTGCTGGTCACTTGTTAGATTTATTTTATGTATTCGTTATTGTTAGCTTAATCGTAATTTTTCAAAACTGGTTTGTTTATACTCATTTATTATTGTACAAATGGTGTATACCGTATATATAAATAAATAGATACTGTCACCACCACCTCATAAAACCGGATGATATGGTTAAAACGCAATCCGGGGGCTACATACATTCACATGCAGTGGTTAGTGATCTATCCGCCCTCCCATGCACGTTTAAGGGCGAGTGGGTGAGTCAATAACATTGTAGTGTAAGGGCGGGTGGGTATGTTAAAAGTAGTACCCGCATGACTGCTTGATATCTAGTATAGTGATTCTGAGTTGCACGGAATATCCGACTGATGCTCCATGCCAAGTATTAGTGACTATGCTACACCGAATATCCAAATGGCCAGTCAACAAAAAACCAAATGGCAAAGACAACAAAAACCTTTGTTGTCTTGTTTGAAATATGCTTTTTTATGAAATTTTATTTTATAAAAGTGTAACAAATGATGTAATTTTTATATGAGTACCCACGTGCATATAGAGGTTTTCTTTTAACCCTTTGAATCCCGGGTATTTTTTTTAAAATATCTGCCAAAAATCCTAGCATTTTTATTGTGGTATCTGCTAAAAATCTCGGGTCTATTTTGACAATTTCGCAATATTTTACTAAAAAATTAATTTTTCGCTTGTTTTTTAATAAAACCTCACGATTCTTTTACCACTTTATTCCAAATAAAGTGTACTACAAAACTACATAAATATAAAATAAGTATTCAAATAAAAATTTTTTTGTAAAAAAAAGTACTTACCGAAAAAATTGTTTTGCCGAAAACTTTTCACTTTTTGTCCATGAAGGAAGTAGTAAAAAATTAGAAATGACAAATATAACTGTATCACCTTGAAGCCCATTATTTATTTAACAACTTCATAAAATTTCATCACTTTATCACAAAAAATAAAATAGACAATAATACTTGTCAAGCTGTCAGCTGACTGCCATAGAGATCGACGCGAATTGCAATACTCAGTTGATTATAAGTTATAAAATAATTCAACGTGCTAAGTTATATAAAGTTCAGAAATAATTTATACATAAACTATGATTCTTTACGGTCAGCTTAGTATAAAACATGTGTAATTTTATCATAATTTAATATAAAAAAATTTTTTGCGAAGGTTCGTATATACGGACGTCGGGATTTCTTGCAGATACCCTTCAGGTCTGTATAAACGAACGCCGGGATTTCTTACAGATACTTTTCAGGTTCGTATATACGAACCTCGGGATCTTAAGGGTTAATAATTAATCGCTTTATAATATAAAAAAAATATATAATATGTAAAAACATGGTATATTTTTATTCTATTGTAAGCTTAATTTATGGCGTATCAATTCATACACCACTTGCAATCGGAAAAAGATACGCAGCAATAAATTACTACAAGTTTTTAAAAATTTAATATTTTTAATTTTGTGCCTAAATTTCTTTTTTACCTATTCCACTGTAAAGAGCATCTGATGAAGAACAAATTTCATATATTTTCAGTTCGTTTTTATAAAAAAAAAAAATAAGGAGTATAAAGTATAAAAGTATTGTCCTCGTAAAAATTAGTTAACCTCAATCATCCTTCGCACGAAAAAAAATATAGTCGATTGTCGGCAACCTAATGGCCATATATTTGCGGGTCCATATAGGGTTTTAAAAACAATTATACAGCCTAAAAGTAAATTGCAAGAGCTATCATTTTCAGACTGCAGTTAACACGCGAGCACACGCACCCGTTAGCAAATTGCCGCACCAATAGAAATGCGGGCAGATCTTTGGGGCTACTGAGCGAATTGGGGTATGCGGCCAGCTCATCCCTCCTTGCCCCTCCCTCGACACGCCCTTGACGTTCGCCAGTTGGTCGTGGACCATTGGAGTGAGTAATTCAAAGTGTTTGTGTGTCGTGCAGTGAATCGTGAGCAATTTGCTAACGTGCGTGCTTTCACGTTCTAATGATAAAACATTTCGTATTAATTTTGTACTTAAGTAAAATAAATGTTTTTTACTTGTGAAATATTGAATTATAGTTTTTTTTACCCGCAAACCTTTTCCCAATAAAAGCGGCAGTTTGCTAACAGGGCGTTATGCCGCGTTATGTTCGAGATTTTTCAAAGTACGGCAGTTTGCTAACGGTGCGTGTCCTCATGGTGGTATTGAGTTATGCCATTTGCAAACGATTTGAATTCAATTTTTCTTTCAACTAATATCATAGATATATATGAAAGCTACACCTTAAGAAACTCAAAAGGAACCAAATATTTTTCAAAAAAATTTTCACAAAAATAAATATGTAAACCAAGGCATTAGGGTAACCTAAATGCTGTGTGAGCAATTTGCCGTCGCGCGTGCTGAGACGTCACAAAAGGGGCGCGTGTGCTCGCGTGTTAATAAACAAAGGCCTAATTGTCATTACATGTTTAAATGGTCATTAGGCCCTAGTTAACCAACCTAGTTAGTTGTGAACAAAATCATAGGCCATTCCAACATTTTATTATTTAAAGGACAGTCTAGCCAATTTAACTAGTTTCATATCTGTGATTAAAATAACTCAAACCACATGAAAAATATATGCAATTTATTGTGCAACAAAGTTATCTTCGAAAGACTATTTATTTAATGGTTCAACATTAAGAACAAATAATTTTAGGTTAGGATATTACATTGTTGCCTGATCGAAAAAGCATTACAACCAATGTTTCAATGACTAGAAAATATATTTAAATTAAACGCATATGTGGCATTAATTGAGTTTAAAAAATTAGCTTTGTAATACAAAAATCTAACAAGCGGTTTCCCGGCCTAGCCTCACGTATCGCGCTACAAACAACAATGGCGGCCTATTCCCCCATAACAATGTAAAAACAAAAAGCTTAAACTTACCTCATATTTCAATCCAGCAAGCCTCAGCCAAGTCTCGACCTTAAGACAATACGGAGAAAGCGATGGAACCACCGGTGTACGCGAAAACTGGTACAAATACACAATGTCTTTTTCAAAATTTGTTTTGCGCACAACGGGTTTTGGTGCTGGAGGCTCAGGTGCAGGCGCCGCAGGTTGTTCAGCCGCTTCCTTCTCCTTGGTCTCTGGTTTCGTCTCAGGAGTTGATTCCTGGACCTCCTTGGTTTCAGCAGCAACGTTGTTTTCTTCACTCGCCATTATCCTAGAGTGTACAATTTCTCTGAGGAGTTTTCACTTACAACGAGAAAATGGACACTAGAGGAGTGCGACTACACTACTCGACACTGCTGTGCTGAACTCGCCTGACTGGTTGACAGCAACAGCGGCGGACGCGGCAACCCAAGCCATGACGTCACCTACAACGCGAGTCAAAACTCTCTTGCCCCACCCCACAACCATAGTGAGCGTAGGGATAGTCACAAACTTGAACAAAGTAGTCCTGTGACACACCCTTTATATTCCATTTAAATTTTACTTTAAAAAATTAATTTTATATTTTAAACAGATTGTGGTTGAAATGATTATCAAATTCAATTTAATGAAAGATCAAATCTTTGATAGAACAATAGAATAGAAAAATAAGTCTCCCATAGTTTTGTTTTGATACATTTACTTGGACTTTTATAATAGTTTTGTCATAACTTTATAAGGAATATGAATATACATTATGCACGATTCTTCATAATACAACAATTCTTTTTAGAATACAAACAATTGAAACCCCCTGGAATACAACAGTAAATTAACTTTATGAAATTGGGATTATCAGTTACACTCTTTACATCTTCAATTTGTCTGTTAACTTCACATCAAGAGAAAATAGTTTTAAATATTCAACTAAGATTTACATGTTTGTATATATTTTCCTTAAAAATGGAATAAATATATACAAATGTATTATAGCTATCCAAAATCAAATAGAAGAGAGGAATTATTCAAACAAAATAAGATTATTCACTCAATAACAATGTTTATAATCTGTTCACAATTCAAGTGTCTGAGTACAACAAAATCAGACATTTAAAATAAAATAATGTATGAAATGAAAATGTACAAAATTGTTTGTAGTTGTATGGTAAGTAAAAAAAAACTTCAAAAAATAGTCACATAATTCATAGCAAAGCAAAAATATTTCAAATTCTACATTTTTAATTTAATGTCTCCAAAACTATGGATTAGTTTAAATATGTCAAACTATATAGTTATTTAATTAACAGTTGTAAAGATTGTATTATATTATTTTATGACGCTATTATACAATGTATTTATTGTAAATAGTTGTAAATAATAAAAGATATTTGAGTTCTTAGTTCCAATATTATGATACTGTATAAGCATCTCTGGCTGTCCTAAAGATGGATGATGGACTTAGCAAACATTTTGAGTACAGGGGTTTTGAAAGAGGTCAGCTGATAACTATGCTGTTCATTTGTCATTGGGCTATTAATTAATGACACTTTCTATGGAACAATCAGCCTTAGTTTGTAACAATGACTACTTTCATTCATCTCACATCTATACTCATTTGAAATCCATATTCGCCCATATCTTGGCGATTGACTTAATAATAAATAAATCAAAGTAAAATATGACAATAAATTTGTGCGTTAGATATTTATTGTCACAATCTTGTTTGTATACTAGAAAACACTTCTGTGTTATATGTGTGTTTTATGACTACTATACTGATACCTTTTTGTAAAGATTTTTTTTCTTCTTCTTCCACTGAGGAAGCAGTGATGTGATTAAGTAACAGACTATTAAGCGTCAGTAAAAATACTATCTTACTCAAAATAAAACATGTTTAGCTGAAGTACTAAAATTAACAAAAAATACAATTTTAAGACATTATATAGAGGATGATAAAAATGAGATAATTTTCAAATTAAAAACAATTTATACACTGAAAATAAGAATTGAAGACTCTACTTTGTAAAGACTGTTCTTTTTATTTACTTATTACAGTACTTAGACTGATTCACCTTTATAATTAATTAAAAAACAAACAAACTTTCATAGCAAATTTTGTAGAAACACATCTCCATATTCTTTAACTAAGTAGCTACCAATGTAATTATTAATTTAACTTTGGCAATGTCTAAGAGACAAATTATAATTACTGTTCAGTGTTTTTCAGTTATTTGAAACTACCAGACACAATAAATTATATTGTGTCTGTAAACGTTTTACAAGTTTTATGGATAAAAAAATTTCTGAAATTAAAAATACTCATCAACGATATACCTAGTGATACTATTTCTGTAATGTAATGAATTTTCAAGTACTGAATTCGACTATCACACAAAAATAAAATTTATTGTCAATTTATACTCAAATTTATTTGTTAATTAGATTTTACAAATGTGAGTCAAGATGTCATTTTCAAATAATCAGGGCCATCATAATATTTATGATCCAAAAACTACACACTCATTATGAAATGTCCAGAACCACTCATCAGATTTCGATGAAATTTGAAGTTGGGAAGTTAACTTATGTCATAAAGAGTCCCATTAAGAAATTATTTCTTGAAATTTAAATCCTAAATGGAAGAAAAACAGCCCCTAAACGTTTCCTTTTTTCCACATAACATAACATTGACATAAATTTAATAATTTATTTCAAACAACTTATGCAAAAACAAAAACAAGACCAAATAGCTTGACTAATATGGTTTTCATTGTGAAATGTATAATTTATATCAACTGTGATATGATTGAACTACTTTGCATTCCCTTAAGGTCTGCAGATGCTGTCGGCCATGTTGGTTTTAATCCCTTAAGAACAATGTTGTTTGTGAATCCATTTTTTTTTTCTTGTTCGTTATTTATTGACCAAAAGTTGTGTATTAGGTGTGATTTTATACGTTATCATATTGCGCATTGGATTTGCTTACAATACTTGGAATAAATACGCCTAGTTTTAAAAAATAGGTGAAAATAAAAGCTTCAAACTAAACTTTTTTTGTGTTTTTTGCAATAAAACTAATTCTTTTTGTCCAACAGTACGCTGTCTTTGACGGGAAATCATAGTAACTGTTTCTATTTGTTTCCCTCTTTATTATGTTATAATTAGCAAGATAGATACTATGGAAGCTTACCATTTAGCTAGCTTAGTCAAAGTTGTAAATCTTACCATAATGATTGGCTAATTATATAATATGATTTCAAATTGTTATTTATTCATAGTCATTTGAATTATTATCTTCTACCCTTACCAATGTAGTTATTGACCTGTCTTAGGAACTTATATAGTTGTACTGTTTTACATACATTTAGTTTGTTATGTATTATTTATGGTTTTCCTATTACGTTATTATTAGGTAATGTCATTTAGCATTTATATCTACTTTGGTGTTTGTCTTTACTGCATGTATTATTGATAGTAGTTTATATTGTTACTTTAGGTAGTGTCATAGTGGAAAGTATTGTTTTAAATAGTTACCATATCCATATACATTTAAAAAATAAATGTTTATGTATACTAATAATTGTGAAATGGCTTTGCCGTTGGAATGCAATAAATAATTAAATAAATAGAAACTGGCAAAGCAATTCCAACATGCTATTTCATTCTTGATCAAATGCAACATGTTTTGAAAAATTCGTTTAAAATTAACTCTTTAATTTGGATACAGGTTATCATATCCGGTTCGAAAATAAAATTGTTCTTATGGGATTAAAACTAACAGCCTCGAGTTGGCTGGCAGCATCTGCAGACTCTTAAAGGAGATTTATAGGGTTTTATAGACTACAAAACATTGTTATCTAGGAGAGCAGTAGCAGCTGGCTGCCTTTATATTGATGTGGTGGTTTAGAGAAAACCATGGAGGGAAGGGTTTGCAAGCAAGCAATCTTAGAGAACTGTCCCATAGTGAAGCAAGGGTTGTCAGCTAGTAGGCAATAAAAATAAACAATGGTTTTTAAAACAATGATATGTCACACTTAAATTACTTTTAAAATCTAGATCATAATTTTTAAAAACAAAACTATGGAGATTCTAATATTGGTAGATCAGCAAACCAGTATAAATTCCTAGAAAGAGTTTTATACTGAGTCAAATGGTCAAGTTGAATCACAGTGTTTGCTCTTGTGAGTCAACTGATTTCTGATAAATTCTATTTAGTTGTCAGTTAAAGCTTTGCAGCAGAGCAAACGCCATTTGATTACTATTCACCCAATAAAACATTTGTTATTTTCTAATTACCACCATTTTATTTCTAAAGCTGTCGATATGTTCTAATATGGATAAAACATTAATTGTTGTACATTCATTAAAACGTTTGTTAAGTTTCAAAATAATCAATAGAGGAGTGAGACGCCCTGCATGTTAAAACTTTACAGTATACCATATTACATAAAAGTTATTGTAGTTGTACATAATGATGTTATTGGTCACTAAAAATGTAGGACTATGTTTATGTATTTTTGCTCAAATCTTCTCAGTAGATCGATTGTAATTGTTTTGTGTAAGATTTTTTTTAAATTGGTATATGTTTTTCATATATTGTGAAATTTTTAAGAAAGTTACTAATTTATTTTCACTACACTTAAATGAAGTATTTTTTTATAATCATTAATTTGAACATATTTAATTATTTTAAAGATTCAGTACGTATAATGGTATTCAACGTAGTTACATATTTTATTTTATTCTGTAAACCCTTTAAAAATGTCCCCTAAATGTATGTTGCACTTAGATGTATTATACATTAATTTACCAATAAGTTAGAAGAGAAAATAGTCCTACAGCGAATTCTAATAGGACTGATAAATAATTAACCGAACTGGTCAACATACAGGCTGTATATACCGATATAAATTGTAAATTTCCTGCAATAAAATGCGAACAAACCTAGTATATTTTTTTAAAGATTTACGTTTGCAGAAATGATATGATATACTTTGTTGTTGCTAAAACGAATCGATTAGTCTTCCATCTATTTTTAAATCGACCTTGTACTCGAATGTTGATGCATATTACAGTAATTTAATTCTTGATAAAGTACAGTATTAAATTGTGTACAATATACAGTAATCCACTCCTTTAAAACTTTCCCTCTTGAATAAACACTATCGTTTCACAAATTCGTTCTGTGATTGGTTGATACAAAGAGAGGAAAATATCGAGACAAATCTGCTGAGTTGCTTCAGCAGTTCGGCAAAGCCACGGTATTTATAAATGGGTAATCTGGGTTCCTGAGGGGCAGATCGTGTTCAACGGATTGTTCCCAATCAATCCGGGAGAGAACTCGTGTTTCCTGTCTTCTTTCACCCCCTTCCCCTCTCCTTCCATATTTCAATCGTATACCGTGTAAACAGTTTTTGTAGAGGCTATTTAAGTTCAAACGAATCAATTTACGATAAAGCCAACATTACGCTGGAATTTTATTTACATACACTTAAGGGGAAACAGCTTAACAAGTGAAACATCATTTTAATATATTGCTTTTCTTTTGCTATTTATAAACCGCTTAGGCCTACAACTTGCGGTATTTATTTTTCTTCCTTTCTTCCCTTTACTTTTTAATTTTCTCTCCAACAGCTCGCCTCTGATCATCTGTCCACACTCTCTATAATAATTATTGAGGTTATCTATTAATTAGCCGGATTTATTAGAATTGTTATGTGTTAAAAGACCCAGTATTTATTCACACTGTCGTAGATTTAACTGACAAATTTTAGGTACAATGGGTTTGCATTTCAGTTTTAAGTGACGATAATAAAGAGACCGACAAATTTTTTCTAATAACTTATTATACCTTAAAAAACAGCCTCTATTTTTGGAAGAGATAAACTATTTGATGTGTGTGGTTTTCAGCGTCCATTTTGCTGACCTTAAACAAATAATCTAAGAAGTGGCCAAATTTATTTATTAAATTAATATCTGTGTATCTGCGTCGGACCTGACAGTTAAAAAAATGTAATTGCTTTGTTTTGATTATATTTTTATTTACAAATGCTGAATTTTTCATTCTACGTTTTTGTTTACTTTAATGTGTACATATACGATCTGGTGTTTAATTATAAATCGAGGATCTTTAGATTTTAATAGAATATTACTTCTACAATCTCAGAACCACTGATCGAAAAAGTATGCCATTCTTTTTTTCTGATAACTTAAATTAAACAAACATTATTGTTGTCGATATCAAACTCGAAATAGTTGGTAGTAGAAGAACAATTGGCTGATAATTCCTAGTCACGGGTGACTAATCGGAGACTGTGTTTAGACGATATTACTTTTCAATACTGTAAACTTAACAAAAAGAGCTTATCAAAGTTTTGATTAAAACTATCATTGTTCCACCCCAATTGGAAAACTGACACTTTTAGTGGAACAATTGACGAATGAATGAGAACACATCGAATGTATGATTGAATGATAATGCCTTTGTTTGTATGAATGAGCACATTTTAGTATGATATAATGAAAATGTTTTAAACAATATATTGACTGTTGCAGTACTTTTTACTTATTTATTCATAAGACGTCGATCGTCAAGATATGGGCGAATATGGATTTCGAATGTGTGATGAGCGAATGTAGTCATTGTTACAAACTAAGGCCGACTATTCCTTAGAAAGTGTCATTAATTAATGGCCCAATGACAAATGAACAGCCGGTGATTATCAGCTGATCCTTCTCAACATGTATTGACTCTGATTGGGATCGAACTGAGAACCTTTAGCACAATTTATACTATCGATGCAATAAAGATTTGAATTGTTGATTGATCGTCAAATCCACGGTTATTCGCAAGATTTAATGTTTTTATCTATACATCTATTTCAATTTTACGAACCTACAAAATTAAAAATGGCGTCTTCTAAGCAGGCGAGGAAAACTGTGTCTCTCTCTCTCTCTCTCCCCACTAAAAGCCATACGGAATTTACTTTATTTATTTCAATATTTGTTCCCCATATTACAAACTAACTCAATAATTATATACAGTTAATGACATATGTGAAGTATAATATGAATTAATTGTATGTGTAGTCTTGTTACCATGTGGCCCGGATACCCTATCGAAAGGGATAGAACTCGAGGGGTTTTCGAAATTACTTCGACAGTAATGGAGAGGGCGAGACTCGAAACTTTGTGTCATGGGATTTTCGCCAGTGACATGTCCCTTAATGGAACCAGACTTTAGGACAAAATAGTTAGCCTATCAGTAGAAGTATTCGCCCGATCCTTTTTTTCTCCACAGTAAGTACAATTTTTTCTGTAAAGTCAAAATCTGCATATTAGCATTATATTAATTAGTTATTTGAAAGAGGAGATATAAAGGGTTGCTAAGGGTAACTTTAACGGGGGTGTACAGTAAACCTTAAAAGCAATATCTACGAGACATAACTCTTGATCGTACACAGAAAAAAAAACCAACCCGAGTAAAACAAAATTCCATAAAAAACAAAAGAGGCATTTTGTGATTAATAAAGCTCGTAATAATTAAGTCTTAAAATATTTAAATAATAAGCTAAATTAAGTTAACAATGGCTCCATTAGACGGAGTCCCCTGTCTCCCTCAACCTTAAAAGGTTACCTATGAAACAAATTTAAACTTTGCAATCATTTTTTTAAACATGTCGCAATAAATAAATTATTAAAACAAAAATATTCAAAGTAAATTTATTATTTAAGTAACATAACACTTTGATAATATATATTTAGTTTATTGCACATGTTGAACGTGTTGTTGTTGGTGTTATATATTTTATATTGCTACTGTTATAAATAATGTTATATTACATTTAATTTTACTGTTAAACTTTTATTAATTTTTATTGTAAAATCTTGTGTTTTACATGTACATATTTTTTGTTTCTTTGTTGCTATTTTATTTTTATTTTCTTCTGTCAAATATTGTCAAACTCAAACTACCATTATCCATAAAACATTAACTCCTTGCGTAGGCCTCTATTAGACCGTAGCCGAGTAGACTAAACTTTGATTTTTGCTAATGCGTGTAAAATGACAATGGCAAATAAACGATTCTTGATTTACACGAATCAATTATAGGCCATACATAGTTGATAAGTTTATGCTTATTATAGATTTTGATTGATTATTTCGGTTACCGTTTACAACTTTTAAAAACTCCTAGGCCTAAGCCCCACTGATTACTTGAGCTTAATGAAAATAATTAGGTATTAGATTGTGACGTCACACCGACACGGCTTCCGGTTAATGGCTGCCATCAACGTGGATACTACTAGATAAGTCTAGGCTGCCCTTATGGGATGGTTGCCAAAATCGGAGTATTGTGTACGGGGGAGAATTATGTATCGTGCTTGTAAGACTGCAGACAGTCAAACTAATACTACATGGTTCGGATTCCACGTAAAGATGTTGGTCCCTTATTGGCCTGGCTATTAAATGGCCCTTTCTAATAACAGAAACCTTAGTTAGTAACAATGACTACAATCTTTCATCCAGACTCAACGCACCCATATCTTGACGACCGTCGACCTGTTACTAAATAAATAAAAAACAAGTACTGTACGTACAAACACCGACAAAATCTCAATAATTCAAACCAAACGCTATCTTATTTCAGAAACTACGTCTTAAACATGAGTGAAATAAAAAAAATAAACACTCCTCAAGGATCGGGGAGTGCCAATTCTCAAGTCCGTAACACGAGACGGACACTGGGCACAAAGTTGTAGTGTTGTTTGTTGTTTGCTTTGCATCAAGCCCGTTTCGTAACACAAGACAGCCACGTTTGTAGTCGATGAGTCGGCCTCGAGTAGTAAACGAGCTGATTGTGAGAAATGTCCAGAATGCGTGCGTAGATTGAATCACTCGCCACGCATGTGTGTGCTGGTGGAATGCGGTGTCCTACCACGTGTCGCCTACGATACCATATACATTGTATCAACAATGACCGCTTCCTGTGTGGTTGGCCCACCCCTCGACGACCACTTTCTCTCACGATCCACAGTCATTTAATAATTTGTTCAAGGTGTGAGCGATCAAAGATGATTCACACATGAGACTCCGACTTTGTTTGTATTTGAAGCCGAATCTGAATGATTATATGAAAGTGGATAACCTCTGTGTAGTTTGATTACTAAATGGGTTCAACTTATGGTCGGAAAGATACGTTTATTAATAGCCCAATACGTAACTAAAGGACCTACATATTTACGTGGAATCCGAACCACGTAAAGCCTGCTTCTCAGTTCTCTTCCATACACTGTGGATGAACGGATTGTGTTTATTTCATCCACTCTGACAATCGGTGTAATCAATTAATATATAAACGTAAACCATGTAATTAATTAGTCAGATGCTTCATTCGATGGGTGGACAATCGAATTCAATTCAACGAGTGGACTTGATTACGCCATCTGGGTTTTAGTTGTTATCAATACTCGTCACTATCAAAATACGGTTTAATAATTTATACTGCAGAATAAACTTGGTTTGAGTATGTTTACAAAGTTACTTACCAAACAACTTTGAGTATACTTATGAAATCAACTATTTACAAAGACATTTACGATTTTGGATCTTCGAAAGCAGTAATAATATAAGACAATAAATGTTATAGTTTGTACGACTGCTTTCAATATATACATTTTGAATATTATCAGAAAAATGTTGCAGGTTTTACAATTATTAAAATGTTATCTAAGTACAAAACAATGAGAATGCCTGGAGTTGTCTTGGATCACTGTTTTCATAACACAATAATCACTTTAAACTGATTTACGATTTTCTGAAAATTCACTCAGATTTAGAATGCTCGCTCGTCTACTGAGGATGGTTCTGGGTATTTAAAATAGACAAGCTGCACCTATTTGTATTAGTAGTCTTGATATTACACTTTCTTAATTTTTCTTTTACCATATTTGCAAATTATTTTTCAAGATCATCCCTCATTTTCTGAAATTATATATTAACCTCTTTTTACCAACCTAATACAACAAATAAATTCTTTTTTTACAATCACTTTTTAGAAATAATTCCTGGCTGTCCCTCTGCCCAATACCCCACATCTTTAGGTGCTTTTGACTACCTACACTTTTTCGGCCCTCAACGCAGATATAGACATGGCTTGTCGCAGTTTTAATGATACATGGCAATTCAATCCGCCACTAAGTTACCAATAGACCTAGACTATGGTCGTAATTTGCAACAAATAAAGAAAACTGTATTTGAGCAGACCAGAACAAAGAAGATAAAGAACTGTTTTTTTCTAAATAGTAAGCATTCATTTTTAGTAACGTAGACACAGAAACTCAAGACTTTTTCGTCTGAATATACAATTCAAAGTAAGGTGATTCTGGCTTCTTGTGGCAAACAAAAACATTTTGCTTTGCTTTGCGATTGCTGGGTAAAATTGAGTTTAGTTCTTTTCATCACTCCACAAAGATAAATCTCCAACAGAAGAAACACTTCTACAAAAACATAAAATAAATCATAACTGGTAAAGGAGAGTCCAGTGAGAGACTTTTTAGCTCTTTTTAATTAGCTCATAAATCATGGCTCAAAATGTTGTTGGCCTCCATAAACACGCTCATTTAACAACATCAACCTTCTGAGTTCTAATAACTGTTAATTTACGGGGCTAATAAATAAAGATGGTGGATACATTAAATGCCTACAATCTTGCAGACTTTTCTCCAACTAATCTAAGCAAATAAAAAAAAAAGTCAAAATGAATTACACATTTTCTTGCATTTTAAATGGAACAGTCGTAGAAATTACGAAGAAAAAAATATATGTTGTTCTTATTTCACTTGAAAAATGATTGTAAAGCGCAAGGTAGACTTTTTTTTTTCAGAAAGCTCTCGCTGAAAGTAAAATGAAATATAATAAAGAGCGGTAAACAAAAAGGCATAATCTTTTCTCCTTAATCCAGTGCTTTACTTATTCCGTTTACACAGAAGCCTTGCAAGGCAAAGTGAAAGTACTTGATGGGGACAAAGTAGGTAATTGTACGAGTGTTAAGTTGTACAAGGGTTGAGGAGGGGGTGGGCTGGGGGAAATAATGATCCAGACTTGTCGGCAAGGGCAATGCCCTCCCCTCCACCACCCACGCACACACACAGACTTACAATTTGATAATGAAACAGATTAAACCAATTAGAGGCCGGCGACTGGCCGACAGATACTCCACTCTGACATGGACAGTGTTCTTGTACCGTGGGCAATATGTAAAATAAAATTAGGGTGGACTTACATTTAGTAATTTAACTTTTTTAAGTGTACATTTTTGGGAAGATTAACTGATGGCTCCGGATCGTAACCACCTCACAACAGAACGAAAATATTTTTCACCTGATGACTGAAACAGATCGGACAGTCCGAAACGTCGATGGTGAGAGTCAGCAGTAATCGCCGACCCTTGCAAATGCTCCATTGCCAACAAAAAATAATAAGAGAAGTATTTTGTTATATGATCATTATCATATTTTATTGGCTGACAATTATGAGTGTTTACCAATTAATCGAGTTAACAATAAGACTTGCCAACAGATTTAATTTGATTGATTAAAAAGACAATAACTTGTTTCGTATGTGCAACTTTTAATTGTTTTAAAACTTTTGTTGTATAAATGTAGTAGAAAAATATATCGGATATTTAATAAGCACGTAGTGTTTATGCTATGTGGTAAGTTATTTGTATTACAGTACTTCATTTTTAAATTTTGAGATACGATTCAAAAATGTTGAAAATAAGATCTGAATATCAGACTAGATTAAAATAAAATAGAATCTTCATTTTGATTACGTATCACCTGCATTTATTATGAACTGCTTCTACCTCCAGAAATACAAAATTACGATTAACGTACTTTTTACTCTGTCGCACACAGGATGGTTAATGACTCTGTTAATCCCGTTGAGCCGGATGATTAGAGATCCTCCTACCTACTCAAATATGTACCTGATAGTTCTCTCTCTCACTTACATGCCCAACAATGTCACCGACCCTCTTATCCACTCATACACTTGATAGGTACCGAACTACCACTAGCACACTCACAATGATTATTCATCTTTTCATTTATCTACTCTCTTATTAACCACCATTCAACTAACTCATATATTCGAGAATATAAAACATATTATTTTATAGTATACTCGATGATTACAAACCTTCCAAATAGTCGTTCACGTGGGAAGACAAACGCATCTTCTACTCACTCACAGAGAAAAAAGATTCAAATGACGCTTTCTTTCTAAACAATTAATTATGGCCGCAGCGAACGCTTCAGTGGCAGTTATAAATGGTACAATACCACTGTACTTGTTTGGGTGGGTGGGTGGGTCAATACCACTGTACGTGTTTGGGTGGGTGGGTGGGTCAGTACCACTGTACGTGTTTGGGTGGGCGGGTGGGTCAGTACCACTGTACTTGTTTGGGTGGGTGGGTGGGTCAATACCACTATACGTGTTTGGGTGGGTGGGTGGGTCAGTACCACTGTACGTGTTTGGGTGGGCGGGTGGGTCAGTACCACTGTACGTGTTTGGGTGGGCGGGTGGGTAGTATGAGCAGACGGGTGGTCAGTAACACCGTGCTTGTATGGGCGGGTGGGTGGGTCAGTAACACCGTGCTTGTATGAGCGGACGGGTGGGTCAGTAACACCGTGCTTGTATGGGCGGACGGGTGGGTTACATACACTGTACAGTACCACTGTACGTGTAGGGGTGGGTGGGTGGGTCAGTACCACTGTACGTGTAGGGGTGGGTGGGTGGGTCAGTACCACTGTACGTGTAGGGGTGGGCGGTTGGGGCAATACTACTGAACTTTACATGGATGTTAGTATAAGTTAGTGACACTGGGTAAATAATGAACACCTCTCTTTGTACATCTGTAGTAAAATAATTGATAACTGTTACGTTTATCCTTAAGATTTGTGGGCTATAAAAGAGGGACGGGCAACGTGTTTACTTTGTCAACCGCACTGAAAACTGGAGAAATAACTACTAGCTTACTCGACACTCATTTACCGTGCAATTTGAATGTGACCTCTGTTTCTTTCTTCTCTGTGCTCACACTCATGTTGAATAACGACCCCCCCAATTAATATGTTTTAATTGTTTTATTTTAGTATTCTAAAGATTAAAATATTTTATAGTTGGAGTGACGTTGAAATAATTAAAACAGATTACAGAAACAGTTTATTGTGTTGACTTAAGCCTTTCGTGATAAATTCAGTAGGGTGGGAACTGTAAATCAAAACTAGAAGGTACCCGAACACCGCACCCTGAATCAAACTGTTAATTGTTGTATGAGGACATGCATAAAACTTGTAAATGTGATTTGGTCACAACAATTATTATTTTTTTTACAAAAAGTAATTTTTCAAGTGTTGTCGTAACATTTATTTAGGTATCGCCCCTTTTCCATTCAAATTAAATACATGTTAATGTTTTGTACAATCATACCAATACCAATACCACTGTACGTGTTTGGATGGGTGGGTCAATACCGCTGTACGCGTATGGGTGGGCGGGTGGGTAAATACTGCTGTACGTGTATGGATGGGCGGGAGAATGTCAATACTACTCTACGTGTATGGTTGGGCTGGTGGGCCAATACCACACTCTACGTGTATGGTTGGGCTGGTGGTACAATACCACACTCTACGTGTATGGTTGGGCTGGTGGTACAATACGAAATAATTACTAGCAGTCGTTGTTAGTAAATCAATTACGGGCATTCTTAATGCGAGTATTTGGATTGTTGTCAAATCTTGTATCGACAACGACGACAACAAACAATGTTGTGTTTTGTTGACTAATGAGCGCAATTCGCCATTTTGACTGTGGAGTGTAAAATAACCGATCTAAAGTTCCTATATGAACCCCGACGAACCCATACTACCAATATAATGGGCGTATACACGTACAAACCTTATGAAGCAAGTCCGCCAACCGTGCCTGCTGAAAGTTTCAATCTACAGTTTTAGTAAAAATTAAACTGCACTTTAAAATTTCGTTCTATATTTAAATTTTAGATGCTTATATTAATCTAGATTATCAATTCCAAGGAGTCTTATAAAAAAGTGGACGCACGAAAAATAGGTCATTCGATATTTTCGCATATGTAGAAAGGTTGTATGCTTGTATTTGTTGGCTATACAAAATTGTCTTAAGATTTCCGACATATAACCATCGATGTATATATCGATGCATATAACCGAAAATATCCAGTCATTCTTTATTGGTTACCCTCCAGCTAGTTGAGAGTTTCCAAACATTTATTAAAATGGACAATCATGAACTTAACATTCTTTCGACGCTAAAGTAAATAGCCTCCAGTCCCGTAATTATTGTGACCGAATAGAGGTTTTCACTCATGAATAAGCGGCTACGTGGAACGCCAATATTGAACTATGAGCTTTATTTATCCCCGGTGTCAACAACCAATGGATTCAGGACAAATTCCTCGCTTTCGTCACTCATAAACCTCCGGGAGAAACTAGCTAGACTTCACTTAGCCTAGTAGTTTAGTTTGGTTTTCCCTATTTTCAGTATTTAATCATAGCAACCACTCGATTATAACCAAATCAGCGTAGAACACGCTGAACCCTGAGTCTAAACTAACCTAATCTATGCTTTGAGTGTTTAAGAAACAAACACGTTTGGACAGGTATAACAACCTCTTGCCGTCTTCAGGTGTACTTACTAAGTTAGCCTACATCTAAAACACATAATTATGTTATGTGTGATAGTTAACTTTTGACTTTCAGCAGTAATCTTTAGTATCTAGCATGTAGTATTAAGTCTTTTCTGATTTAGTATGGAAAAAAAGTTTTAGATGTAAGCTAAGTTAGTAAGTACACCTGAAGACGGCATGAGTTTGTTATACCTGTCGAAACGTTGTGTTTGTTTCTTAAACACTCAAAGCATTGGAAATCTCCAAATATTATCTACATATCATGAACAATCCAATGCTAATAAATAACTTTCAAACAACAACCTAACTTAACCTAAACTAAACTAACCTAACATAACCTGATATAACCTAACCAAATCAAGTGTAATACACGTATAACAATGTGAGCCCTGAGCCTAAACATACCCAGGCTGTAGTCCTATATGTAGGCCTATGATTTTGTACCCCAAATGTTTATGATTTTAAAACTTTAATTTATTTTAATTTGATATTAAGAGATTAATAAAATATTCTATTGTAATTAGGCCTTCCTTGTTTTTGTATAAACAACATAACCTCCTTTGCTGTGCAATACTAAGTTCTTCTGGATTTACGTTGTAAAGCTTTTCTATCTCTTCACTTTATATTTTACTAACTAAATGGATCATTTAAGTATCCTTTAAACAGTACAATTAGTGAAAAGAAATAATTTTATTAATAATATAATATGAAAACTGGTGGAGCTATGATGATGCAAGTTTAATGCTTAACTGCCACAGAGTATGATCGAGTTGTCGTTAAGCACGGTCCAGTTGTTTTACCAATTGTTATTAGCAAAGCTGTATTATTTATGGTCGAATAATTACTTTTGCCATAATCATAAATACGTAAAGATTCATTGATTTTATTTCCAACTTGTTACTGTCTCAGACAAAAGGAAGAAAAGTGTTGACTAACTTCAAGCAAAACGAAAAGTTTTACTTATGGAATTACAGGACTATGTTTAATAACACGTCTTACTTAGGTATCATAAGCGTTCGTCCATTTTTTTATTAGATTTTAAACTAAATATTTAATTAACAAGTCAAAGAAAAAAAAAATGTTTCAAAATTTAAAGTAATTCATAATGACGCCGCGAATACTGGGCTGTCAAATTCAAAGCCTTCTTTCACAGAATCTTCAAATTTGAAGAAATAAAAGATCTTATGAAAAAGATTACTTGCATAAAATTCAAATATAAGGAAGAAAGGAAAGACAGGGTGTGATGGACGGAGTCACGTTAAACAGTCGTTAAAAAGGCGAAATTGAATTGTAAGTTTTATTTTTCTTCGTGTTTTATTTTAGTCTTACAAACATGGTCATCCATAGTCAAAGTAATAGCTTATATAACATTAGTGGATGCAGTGAAGTACATCACAAAGTAACTAATGTTCGACTTTACCATGACTGATAGTTCACTAGATGAGGAACTAAAACAAATATGTGAAGTAAAAGGTGGCTCCTGTGTCAATTGGTGGCGCATGCGCAAAGCATTATTTTACGACTGCGTAAGCAACCTGCCGATTACTTAGTGAAATGTTCACTCTAGACACAATCGTGATTCATCTCTCTCGAAAATATTCCGTTACGTTCCCAAAAAATTCTAACATAATTTATAGCTTGTATTTTAATGATTAATGATATATTTCTATAAGCTTACTAAAAAATATCACCATTCAATTAATATCAGCATTTGTATTGTTTTTCTGCCAATCATGATGTATTGGGATAGTCATTTTAAAATTGGTAAAGTCGCCTGGTAAAATTTAGGAGATCGCCTGGCTTTTATACCCGTTGAGTGGCGGTCGAACAGTTGCAACGTACCTAGACGTGTTCTGCCCATCGTACTACCATAAGAGCAATTCGGTGGTATGCGGTGTAGATTCACTTAACCTTTTGAAAATTTTTTGTACAGAAAAGTGTATATTAGACGTCCAAAAACATCTCGCGGTATGATTTTACACTGTTGGTTTGAGATTTGAGAACTGATTTATGTAAACTGAGAATGAGATTAATATGTAATGTTTTTAATCATAAAGGACGAGTTTTCCAACTTATTTTTTCTCTGTTCCTTTACTGGATCCATGATGAACAGTTCACTTTTCTAGTGACGCTCAACCGTCAGTCTGGCAAATGTAAGACTTGCCGGTACAGAATCGTAGGTGTCTTAGAAGCTAGAACTGACTGTTTTACTTCCAATGTCCGTTGCCTCCAAGTCCATGTATTCGACCTGAAATTTACAAGAGGGTAATTTAACATCCTAGCCTCTGGCGCCGCGGTCAGTAGACCATAGTTCGACATCCCCGGCGACCGTCCCGGATACTACTAGTAGGACCCTAACTGTCGACCAGCATTCCTGCGGCCGCGTCCGGTGGCCGCCCGCACGTCCCTCAGGGCTCTGCGACACTTTCTAAGGTGCGATGGCTCTGCGTGTACCGGTAGCGCAGTAGCAAGACATACTTTGACAGTTAGGGATGGCAAATATTTTCAACATTTCGATAAATCTAATTATCGATATATCGCAAACCAAATATCGATCTAACGATAATATCGGAAGAAAAATATCGATATATCGGGTAACCGATTTATCGAATTGTAAATTATTTATCTGTTTAAAATGTTATGCACTAACTCTTATGTCATGACTAAAAATATTTTTTTGGTTTACTGATTAATTATGAAACATTTTGAATTGGATGTGAATCATTGTTAGCAAACTTTAAAAAATGTAAAAAACACTGGTTAGCTTGGAACTATGCTATATTTAAAGTACACTATTTCATATTTTTTACCTCACTCACCAGTTCACATGGGCCTGCAGGCATGTGCGTGAACTTTATTCAACGAGTGAAGTACTGACCGTTAACCCAGTTCATGGAGGATGTAAGAACTTGCACCGTGGCTCAGTTAGGGATTCGAACTTAATAATTTGTAGTTCACAGTCCAAATCCGAAACCATTGAGCCGCCACGGTCGAGCATATTATCATTTAAAATCATTTTGAAAACGAACATATGGACTTCGTTTGCTGACTGCTTATACTACACTATTGTCTATAGAAGTATACATTCATGTAATAGTAATCAAACAATGTGTACTGTAGTGAATATACACTACACTGTGTGTTTGTGAATATTACAAACTCGTGTTAACTAATTTTTTTTAAATCCGCATAGGATAATGACGTAATACGTCATCATTACCTATTTTCATTGTCAACCACAAATTACGTAATTTCCTCAAGTAATCAAAATCATAAAATAAAGCAGTTCAAGCTAAAAGTGGTGTGTTGTGAGATTAGAAAACATCCACTCAGAGTCAAAGGGCTTAGCCTGAGAGGAAGTTTTGACGGGGGGATTTGGGATCTATTTAAGCCTCTTGCCGCCTCTATGGAATTACCTTATCCAGGACTTTGTAATACTGAAGCCACTCCAGGGCGTCCTTCGGAATGGCCGCAGTGTTTCCTTCAAATACAATATGTATATGAATTGACACAAAATTATTTTCATCAATTATTACCGTTCATGAAACAAGAAAAAATATCGTTCCACACTATCATCAAAAAGTGACTGTTTTTTTTTTAATAGTCAACGATCGTCAAGTAATGGGTGAATATGAGAGAGGCGATTGTGTGTGATGAGTGTAGATGAACGCGTGTAGGCATCGTTACAAACTAAGGTCTACTGTCCATAGGAAAAACCATTTATAAGTAGACCAACAGCTAGGGCAACTAAGGGACCTACAGTTTTAGCATGGAATCCGAACCACAAAGTAGTAGTCTGAATGTCCGGCTTAATGCTGATAATCAATTTTCTTTCCTAGACAACATCCGAACCCTGGCTACCACCGATGAGTACACTGTGTCTAGATGTGTGCTACCACCCAACACGGACACCCCAGGCTTCTGTAGAAGTGTCCACATCGATGGTGACCATTGAGTTGACGCCATATCGGAGTTATGAGGTCTAGGAATATAACTTATCGCGCACACCTATTTCCACAATAATTTCACCCTAAGTAGCTGGGTTTAGGTATGGCAAATATTTTCAACATATCGATATATCGAATTATAGATAAATCGCAAACCAAATATTGATCTAACGATAGTATCGAATCGTAAATGATTTATTTGTTTAAAATTATGCACTAACTTTTATTCCATGACCAAAAATACCCTCATGTTTTGCTGTCACTATTTAGAATAGCCTACTGAATGTAAGAATGTAATACATTTATCTACACGAAACAAGTTGTGGTCTATGAGGTTGAATTAAAAAAATTCAAAATAAAAATAACTATACCGGTACCTTTAGTTAATTATAAAATAATAATGTAATAACATTTTAATTTTAGTTTTTAGCATTTAAAAATGCCTTTAGGCTTCTTAAAGTCTAAAAGTTAAACACATTATATCACTAAGGTATTCAAATTAGGCATCTTATAGTCAGCGTTGTCAACTCACACAGAACTTCATTTACCCGTTCCACCTACAAAAAAAAAACTACATTTGAGTACGTTATCCTCACGTAAAAAAAACTAAATAAAGTAACTTTATTATTTAAATACGTGTTTAGTACGCTTATATGGTGACTAGTGGCTTGTTGGGGCAAAAGCCCCTATATAAATAAAATTAAAATGTTTCTGTTAAATATTTAATGTACAATTTTTAATTATTTATAATTTTGTAAAAATCATCATCATATATACAGATTAATCGGGTATTATTTTTGTGTTAAAACTTCTATGTACAGTATATTTGTTGTCTATTTCCTTACGATTGTCTATTTCGTTGTTTTGGTCGACTGTATTTACAATAAACAATTATTCAATAAATTTAATTCCTTCTGGGGATTTTACTCTACTACATGCAAAGTTGCCCATGTGTAAACACTGGTTTGTTCAGGTAAACACCATCTTCTTAAAGTTTTAACAGCTGGAATATTTAATTTGTCTTATTGACAGCTGAACTCAATAAATCAAAACAAACGTTAGAAACCCTGTTCACATGAGATTAACATGGGAACTTCGAAGGCCAATGGGGCGAAGCTCTAAAGGCTTATTACAGAACTTTTATTTTTCCTGCCATCTACAATCTCAGAGCTTTAAAATGATTCATTTCCGAAGGCCGTAGGTAGAGCGTAGAGTTTTGACGCAACAGATTCGCCTTACGAAATTAAATACATAGATAAATAATATCGATCAAAACTATCGATAAGTCCGATATTATCGAAAGAAAATATCGATAGTAATATATCGATACATCGTAGCATAATTATCGATATTTCCGATATATAGATATATCGTTGCCATCCCTAACTGGGTTACAGCACTACGCTACAGTTCTTTTTTGATATTTAAAGGTAACATAAAATATTATCTTATTGAATACATTAAATCAAATCAAACAAATAAAAAGTGTTAGAACTGTGTGTATATGTTGCGTATCTTCACGTTTCCCACACCAGCGGTTCCGAACCGGGTCTTATCTCAATTTCTATCCATATGTGGATAACGCTCTCTTTGTTCCCGTTTCCCGGGGAAACAAGGGAACCGTTTCCTTTATTATATTCAGTGTGAGAGCAATGCATGTAGGTTATTGGTACTTTAGGACTCTGTCCCCATGACCCATGTTATTGTAATAATGGGAAATGTTTTGTTTTAATTATTAAACAGCTGTTAAGGTAACTTTTCATTACGATTGACGACAGTTCAAAGACAGTATTATCACATTATCCTGTGGTTCAAATTCTACACACTAAAATGTTACATTTAATTACTAATTATTTAAACATTGTATTTTTTTATGTCTTACCGGAACACGAGTCATAGAATGAGCCGTGTTCCACAATATAAATTCTAAGCATTTCAGAAAATAATGTATCATTAAATTAAAAGAAAACTAATTAAAAGTTGTAGGTACTTTGATTAATTAAATAACTACACATGTTATATATATATATAGTTAAATAATAAGTCGTACAGTCACGTTGTTTGAATGGGTAGGTGGCTCGTCTCTCCCTTGTTTATAACAATACAAATATGGAAAAGAACTGTATGAAACTCATTTCCATAAATTTGTTTTTAGAATACAGACTAAACTGTAGTAGTTATCAAACAATAACTTATTTTATCAAATAATTAGTTAGTCAGGAAAATATTAAAACCATGTCCTCAACGCAGTTTATCCTTATTTTAACAACAGTCAATTCAGTTCCAGTACCGACCTCAGCTGTAATTTAATCCTGTACTGTACATTAATCCAAATTAATCCTGTCAACGGTTGTATGGACACAACGAATTGTTTATATTCAGACAATGTTTTTGAAGTTATGTTAAAAATTGTCTACAAAATTCTCTTTTTTTTAGTCTATCTACAACAGAGATTTTTTACTGTGAGTACTAACGTTGTTAAGGGACAACGGTCCAAACCGCTCAAGCAAATGTTAGGTGGACCATCCGGGATTTATTCTCTCTTTTACTGTACATTATCTATGATCTAAGTTTAAAAATTTTGTGATTTATCATACATTTTAACCATCTGATAACAAAAATCATATTTAAATTAGAGATAAAATTATTTTAATTTCATACAAATGCAATTGGTTTTGTATCAGTCAACGGTTTGATACATACTTTGTTTATTTTGTACATAAGTTATTGGACCCTGGGTAGATTTATTTATTGGACGGGGGGGGGGGGAGTATTCAAGGTTCAAACACACAGACGTGCTATACTACATAGGAGTAAGGGTTGACCAATATGACATCTACACCGGGAAAAGTTTGCATGAAAACGACGGAAAACAGATGCAAATCTTTAAAATAATGTTTTAAGCATCATCGAGTTGGGAGGTATTTAAAACTTAAGGAAATCCACTCGATTTCTAACTACGTATATGCACAAACCCTTTATTTTATTTTTACTAATTCAAAGCCAATATGGATTTATGTATTTCTTAACAAGAAAAACAAATTTTCAACGTGAATATTTGTTGGAATTTTATAAATGCATTTTAGATCTTAAAGATTAATCTATCAGTTTAAAACGTGAGAAACAAATTTAGGTAATTCGAAATATTCAATAGTTTTATTGCAATAGTGCGCCCAAATTAATCCTGTCAACGGTTGTATGGACACAACGAATTGTTTATATTCAGACAATGTTTTTGAAGTTATGTTAAAAATTGTCTACAAAATTCTCTTTTTTTTTATTCTATCTACAACAGAGATTTTTTACTGTCAGTACTAACGTTGTTAAGGGAGAACGGTCCAAACCGCTCAAGCAAATGTTAGGTGGACCATCCGGGATTTGAACAGGTGACCGTCTGCAAATGAAGCAGAAGTGCTAACTACTAAACTAGCAAGATACCCTAAATGTATTAATTTTATACTGATCGAGAAGTGGTGGGAAACTGTCTAAAGTACAAAAGTACATCGTATCTTATCAAGTACGAGATCATTAGTATACTTTATAATGCAAATCCTCAAGCCTGTCTTGATTAGCTGCAAGCCGTTCTACATCAAGTACCAGACATCAAAGGTGCTTGCTTCATAAAGTAATGGAATTGAAAGTTCCCTAATGTGTCTGAGATCAAGAACGTTACGTGTTTCAAAGTTGTCTTTTTGTCATGAAACAAACTTATCCCCATCAAAAGATTTATGTATGATGTCACAAAATATTTTTATGGATCGTATATTTACGTATTTTGCTATCGGGTAATTAAATTTCCAATTCATTGTGTGACGGCAGAACCAATGGTAACGAAGAAAATTAGAGTTTGAGCCCATAAATTTAAACGTTTATTTAGTATCGAAAGAGTTATTTTTAGTTATAGTTGACATCATAAAATAATATATGAAATCATAACTACGCAAAATACTAACTGCCACAATAGACTAACGTAATGTTATATGACCAACTAACCAACGGAAACGCAACCTGATCTAACTTAACTAAAAGGTGACCAAAACACTTAACCAAGAACAAACGTTGCAAAATATCATCACTATTACAATCCTGAATAAAGGTGAAACACTTGTAATTATTGTCTTAATCGATATAGAAGATCGTCTAAGAATTCCTGATATAATGTAACTGTTGAGACAGTAGTGCTGTGACAACAGTCCAACTCGCTTCTCGACAAACAGTGGAATAGGTTTAAAACTATTACATTCACAATATTGCCACAAGAAAAGTAAACATCGTAACAGCAGATATAAATAGTTTTCAAATACAATTAATAGTAATATGTTTTTTGCGTTGTTGTATAAGTATTATGTTTTGAAGTGAGTTGTAAACACGTTCTTGGGGTAAAATACATTTTGATGTTTATTACTGTATTTTTTCACATACTCATTTTTTCACATTTATTACTGTAATTATTACATACATTTTACACTGTATGTACACTGGTTTGCCCTCGAACTGTATACATGCGGTAATAATATAAACAGAAAGACGCAAACGTTATTATTATGATTTTTAAAATTTCCAGATTGTTTTCAAAGATTTATTTTTAAATTGGCTATGCATACATATGACTAATATATATTCAATAAATAGGTTAAAAACGTTCAAAATGTGGAGATTGTTGTAGACAATAGTTTGAATGCTTGGTCTGCTGTAATATGACAAGACGTTCGCTCATTGGTTGCCATCGACGTAGATACTGCAACGCAAGCCCATGTTGAGCGCCCGGGTGTTGTGTAGGGAAGAAAGCTGAGAAGTATCAATTAGCTGAAAATCAGACCAATAAATACTATGTGATTCGGATTCCACGTAAAGATGTAGGTCCTTTAATTTCCCTGCTATTGGGCTATTCATAAATAGCGCTTCCTGAGTAACATTTTACATTAGTAAGTAGCAATTACTACACACATTCGTCTACACTCATTCACCTCTCATATTTGCCCACATATCTACGATCTGCGTATAAAAAAATTAATATTATAACCCATTTAACCATCACAGATACGCACACCTTTATGGTTGATCTACTCACCCTACCACATTACTGCTGATTTATATGGTCCACCCACCCAAAAAATACACAAGTATAATGGTACCACATAACCTACCACCAAACATTTCACACTTTCTGGCTTTACTTTGTGGGGGTGGATTTTCACCACTAAATTATACAATGTTGGGAGATGTCATCACCATAAGCACACAGTTCTTATACGACACCATTTTGAATGTACATGACTTGAAAGACCCTTTTAACAGTCCTATTACGTTTACATAACTTGAGATGTGACTCAACGTTTTTGTTTTAAAGGGTGGGGAAACAAATATGAAAACGCTTTCACAACAACGTTATTTTTTCCATAGATAATTTGATAATTTAATTATTTGAATAATAGTGTTCCATAAAGTATAATTTTTGCTCAGAATAATTTATTTAAAGCCGTTAAATAGCGGAGAAATAATATTGTACAAATTAGTTACTTTTTAAATTCAAATGACTGCTACTCTGGAAAGGATAAACCTTTCGAAGTCCGGTTTGCGGCAATTAATTTCTCCTGGATATACATTTCATTTTTATACCAAACTCGATCTAGGCTTACGTTGAAGATTTTCGTTGGCTGTCCCCCTGAAAAGATGATATGTCGCTAATGACGTCAAAATGTGTGTTCTTTGTAACCATGATGAAACAAACCATCATAGATCACAAGGTTTAACTTTTACAAGTTAAATCATACAAAAGTTGTGAAAGCGTTTCCATTTTTTTTTGTTCACCTGGTATATGTTATTTAATAAATTGGGATTATTTCCTATCCACCCAACGATAACTCTATGTAATATTGTAACTTATAATGATTATACATTTGATTTTTGCCGGCAGGAATCCAACTGGTTATTTTTATAGTTACAGTATTATGAAAGTGATCATTTAACCGAGATTTTACTGTTACAACAAACAGTAAAGTTCCGTTTAAAATGCAATTTTATTACTCAAAATTAACACTTCTAAACGCTTTGAAACGTAAAATAAATCAAGTTTATTTTCGGTTAGTTCGCGTCGGAAGTACAGTAATGTGAATTGATCAGCCTTCTCTCGGTGGATTGGCGTAATCAACTGCTCTCAAGTTAATTAGGCGGGAAAGGTAGGGAGTAATTGGCAGATCTTGTTAGAGAGTCGACAGGTGGTGTCATGTCTACCTCCACTGCGTTAGATAAATTGGATCTCTTTACAGTAACGGTTCATTTACAACACTTACTGTCGTAAATGATCGGCGGATGACTCGATTGTGTGCTCTGCCATCTTGTGGAAATATCACTAACTACTTTAGAATGGGGAAATGCGCGGTTTATAACGTTAAATATTTGTAATATATCACGCCACACAAAGTACAGTTAACACTGGTTTTACAAGTTAATCTTTCTTTCTGTCCACATTTATTTCGATACTTTGGACTCTCTCCCACTAGACCAGGTTATTCCGCATTTTTCTAGTCACTCTCTAACCAAATTTCAAATAACATAACCTAACAATACCCAACTTAGACCTATTCTATAAAAACATAACCTTACTGAAATTGGGTATTGCAGCCCTAGACAAGTTAAATATTTTTTTAACTGAGCACAGGTTTACATAGCATGGAATTTAGTGTAAGCCTGACTATGGACTTAAGATTGTGACTTTTAAAAGCTAAGCAAAATATGAGAGATTTTGATATTTTTTAATTAATTTTAATCGAAGTTCACAAATCAGCTGATTGTTTACTAATTAATTTTACTTTCAACCTATTTTTAGGAACAATTATTATTAGTAGGATTCAAAGAGTTGTATTACATTTTTATATTTAGGTTGTACTGCTGAGGTTAGAAGATAATTTCTTTAATTTGTTGTTTATTATCTTCTGTTTTTCATTGGCAAGGATTTGATTCTTGTGAAAAACGATTGTGAGGCTTACCATCGGGATTCAGGGGCAAGAATAGCACTGTATTGACATTATTGTACAGTTTTAAGTCAGTATAACAGAGTTATTTTAAATTAAAAACATAAATAAATCTATTACAAATGATATCATAAAAATAAAGGATAAAAATAATTTTTAACCTTACCAATAAAAAACGTGTTAGCTATAAATGTGACAAGTCTCACTGCATTGTGTCATAATGTTGATACGAACACAACCTCAATGAAACGAAGCCAAAGGATTTGCTGAGGTGTTAATTGGTGGCTGAGCTGACGCGGGATACGTTGATCCAGTGCTGAGTCTGAATTCCCAGAGAGACGTAACATTGTGGGGTCATCTTCACTGATACGTCCAACGATTTGAGACGATTCCCGTTAGTGTAATGAATAGGGTACAATCGACTAGTTACATTTTACTGCTATTTCCGAAATGTTGTTAATAAGGGAAAATAACTATTTTTAAGAAAATGTGCTTTATAATTAATTATGTTTTTTTTTAAAGATATTTATCTTTTTAAATATACTTTTTTATTTATTTATTCATAAGACACCGATCATCAAGCTATGGGTGAATATGGATTTCGAAATGATTGTTATAAGGCCGACTATTCTTTAGAAAGTTTCATCAATTAATATCGCAATGACACATTTTTGGATGAGAAATATTAAATTTGAACCTACAAATTTTAGTTTCTGAATAGTACGCCTACTTATCTAATAATGTTCTTCAAAATATTTATTTGCAATACAAATATTTGTATGTTTGTGTTTAATGTCAATTATTATTGCTCTTGAATAAGTATTTTAAGTTCATTTAAGCACATTATTATTATTATTTAATCAAACAAAATATAATTAAAAAATCTTTTACAGTCTACGCTCACTTACTGGTAGTAAGAGAATCAGAATTTAAGTAAACAAAATGTCATAAATAAATAAATTTCATGAAACTACAAACCACAGATTTCAAGTTGATACGATGCCTACTAATCCATCGCAAGAGTTACGTATGTAATACGAGTTAGTCTAAGTGTGACTTGCAAAATCAAGTTATACTTTTGGCAACCTTGTTGAACACTGTTTAGTTTAGTCTGATAAAACCATAATAATTGTATTGAACACTGAACTGCAATGAATGAATATGTATTATCTCCGTATTTTTGTCAATGCTTGCGTGAACATGTAAAACAGTTTTAATGATAGGATGTTGGTAATATGAGGTCGTCTTTGTAAAACCTAGAAATATGTTTTTAAAATGTACTTTAAGATTCGTGGCGTGGGCTAGGTTACATGAAATGACGAGTTTAAGTAAACTCATCGAAACCAATAAAATTATATATATAAAAATAATAACACTTAGCAATCTTTTTGGTGTTTTTAATTTTCAAGATCGATTTCAGTCTCGTAAGACTATCATCAGTTGAAAAACAGAATATAAATAGGGTTATAAATATACTTAATTTTAGAATAATTAATTTAACAGCTGACATTATAAAAATTTAAATAAAAATGTAGATGGATAAGTTGTAGATCTTGTTAAATTTTATAATTTTGCATCTTCATGATAGAATCAAACATAATATTTGAGTGAAATTTTATTTGATCGTTGAGTAATAATGATGGGTTTTCTTTTGTGTTTTTGTATATGTAAAATTTTTCAATAGCATCTAGTTTTTTACTTTTAGGTGCAAAATGTATAATGTCTAAATTTTCTTCAATTGATGAAATATTATGGTTTTCTTGTATTAAATGTTCAGCAAATGTTGATAAATTTTGATGTTTGTTTTTTGGTATATGTTCTTTGAATCTTCTACTAAAACTTCTTCCTGTTTGGCCAATGTAATATTTAGGACAAGTCGAACATTTAATTTTGTAAATTCCAGAATTATTGTATTTGTTTTCATTATTCTTAGTAGAGTAGTTATGTTGTAGTATATGTTTGATACTGTTCTTTGTTCTATATGTAATTTTATATCCTTGTTTGGAGAATATGTTATGTAAAGATTTGTTAATATCTCCATGATAGGTCATTTGAATATAGTTATTTTTTTCATTAGTTTTAGAATTAATAGTTTTCTTTTTGTGTTTATTAATTAATTTACTTATTAAATTTGGTTGATATCCATTATCGACAGCAATTTGTTTGATAATGTTGATTTCTTCTTGGTAATCTTCTTCTGTAAGAGGTGTATTCAGTAGTCTATGAATCATACTGTGGAAGGTTGCTAATTTGTGTGAAGTTGGATGATTGGATGTATTGTGAATTATTTGATTTGTTGATGTTGGTTTACGATAAATTTTGAATTGGTGTTTGTTATCTTTTTTAGTTATGGTAAGGTCAAGAAAGTTTATGCTGTTAGATTTTTCTATTTCAGTTGTAAATTTTAAGTTGGGGTGAATTTTGTTCAGAAAGATTTCTAATAGATCTATTAGAAATCTTTCTGAACAAAATTCACCCCAACTTAAAATTTACAACTGAAATAGAAAAATCTAACAGCATAAACTTTCTTGACCTTACCATAACTAAAAAAGATAACAAACACCAATTCAAAATTTATCGTAAACCAACATCAACAAATCAAATAATTCACAATACATCCAATCATCCAACTTCACACAAATTAGCAACCTTCCACAGTATGATTCATAGACTACTGAATACACCTCTTACAGAAGAAGATTACCAAGAAGAAATCAACATTATCAAACAAATTGCTGTCGATAATGGATATCAACCAAATTTAATAAGTAAATTAATTAATAAACACAAAAAGAAAACTATTAATTCTAAAACTAATGAAAAAAATAACTATATTCAAATGACCTATCATGGAGATATTAACAAATCTTTACATAACATATTCTCCAAACAAGGATATAAAATTACATATAGAACAAAGAACAGTATCAAACATATACTACAACATAACTACTCTACTAAGAATAATGAAAACAAATACAATAATTCTGGAATTTACAAAATTAAATGTTCGACTTGTCCTAAATATTACATTGGCCAAACAGGAAGAAGTTTTAGTAGAAGATTCAAAGAACATATACCAAAAAACAAACATCAAAATTTATCAACATTTGCTGAACATTTAATACAAGAAAACCATAATATTTCATCAATTGAAGAAAATTTAGACATTATACATTTTGCACCTAAAAGTAAAAAACTAGATGCTATTGAAAAATTTTACATATACAAAAACACAAAAGAAAACCCATCATTATTACTCAACGATCAAATAAAATTTCACTCAAATATTATGTTTGATTCTATCATGAAGATGCAAAATTATAAAATTTAACAAGATCTACAACTTATCCATCTACATTTTTATTTAAATTTTTATAATGTCAGCTGTTAAATTAATTATTCTAAAATTAAGTATATTTATAACCCTATTTATATTCTGTTTTTCAACTGATGATAGTCTTACGAGACTGAAATCGATCTTGAAAATTAAAAACACCAAAAAGATTGCTAAGTGTTATTATTTTTATATATATAAATATATTAAGCAATCTATAAGCTACAAATGTCAAACAATAAAATTAAAAGTTATTTCATGCCAGAATGAAGTGTGGAATAAAGTTTCGATCATAGAGCAACAATTTGACGAATTACAGTAGTAGTTTACATAGTTGAAATATCTTGTAATGAACAAAATATGCCTCTGAGTATTTGCGCGTTATTACTCTGTATAATAATCCTTACAATCTTATAATTAAAATAAAATTATACATAAACTAAATTTAGATTTAAATTTACAGACTTAACTTACTTGATTTGTGATGACAGCTCGAGTCATTCCTGGTTGAATATTAGTAAATGATGGATTCAACCTAATAATCACAGAGACTGAGAAGATATTTTGTGACATGATTTTTAGGTTATGTTTGTGCGTCAGCTGTTTTTCACTTGGAACGTTCCTTGTTTTGTTATAATTTAAAACCAGCTAAATAGCCATATACGGAACAAAAATATAAACGTGAAAAATAATTTCAGTAACCTAATAAACACGTGTCCAGTGCAATAAGAAACGCCCTGTTTTTACACAAATTACCGCACAATGAGTAAATAACATCAAAACACAATCAGCTGATTAAATGTTACAAGAAAATACAAATGTCGTTAGTGCCAACCAACCCAGTCTGTTAACTTAGTCCGGAATAACTTGGTAACTAAATAGATATCGGGCCAAATTCAAATAGCCAAAATGTTTCTTGAGGCTGTTTATAATTAAGATGCAAAGCTTCGTATAAAGAGTTCATTTTTATTCTTGTAAAAATAAAACAAAGGAAGTATTTTTGATTTCAGATGGAGTTGATATTGGTATTCTTCGTTTTGTTATACATTTAAAAAAAAAAGGAAGTATTGCCACAGAGACAAAAAAGAGGCTTTGTTAGGCTGCAGCGAACCCCTCAATAGTAGTTATTAGGCCTAATACATTACAACTAATATTAAACTAACCGTGGTAATGATTACTACTTTTATCCTTGAGGACTTTGAGAGGAATAAGGAAGGGACTGACAAGACGTTGTCCTGCAATCACATTGCAAACCGGAGAAAAAACTGCACGACTACACTGTTGGTTGCGACCTCTGTTTCTTTCTTCTCTGTGGAATTGCCGACAACAGAAACTTAAGCTCATGTCGGCTTTTCTGGCTAAACATGGAAATATGCAAAACTTACAGTAGTAGTATTATTAATGTACGGGCAGAACCGTACGTACCCTATTTCACTTACAGTATATAGATATTACGTATTTTTATTTTAAAAATGACTTTGTATGCAATGTGCCATATTTATTAATTTAATAGCAATACTAAAAAACAGGCTTGGCTCCCAATTACAATTTGCCATAAATAAATAAATATATATATATATATATATATATATATATATATATATATATATATATATATATAAAACTTGAAATGTATGCAATAAAATTCCACTATAGATTTTTAGTTGCATGGGGACAAAGTGTTTGGGAGATTGTAGGCGATAGGTTGGATGCTCGGTCCTCTTAATACCGACATGGCGTCCGCTTGGTGGTTGCTATCGGCGTGGACACTACTAGAGAAGTCTGGGGTGTCCATGTTGGGTAGTAATCATTGTTCGGATGTTGTGTGGGGGAGATAACTGAGTATCGGCTTGTCAATTAGCTGAAAATCAGACCAGCACTACGTGGTTCGGATTCCACGTAAAGCTGTAGGTCCCTTAGTTGCCCTGGCTGATGGGCTATTAATAAATTGCCCTTTCTAAGGAACAGTTGAACTCAGTTAGTAACCAGACTACACTCATCCTACACTCATATAACCATTCATATTCGCCTTAAAATACCAACAACCCTTAAAATACCTTGTGTCGGCGTTTCATATGTAAGAATAAGAATAAGTTGTAATCTCTTTCATCAATAACAATTCAACAAGGAACCAAACAAAATAGCTCAAGTTTCATATTGTACTAGGGGGCACCCCTGCACGCTTAGCGTGCCAACCCCGTCGTCACTCGCTACGCTCGTGAGATATGCTCGGCCTGCGGCCTCACCAAGACACTCTGCTACAGTCCCATTTTTGGATCTTGGCATGTCGCCTCATGATTAAGATCGATCTACGACCTTACCAGGACTCTTAAGCAGTATTCTATGAACTATAAATTTAAAAAATACCTTTTTAGGAGGCATGTCATAAAAAGTAAACTGCAAAACAAATAATTATTTATTTTTTATTTTCACGTTTCACCACGTTTTAATTACCGAGGAAAAAAGGTTAACACCAAATACAGATCACCCAATCAAGTAAAAGTAGTGTGTGCTACACTCTCAAGGTGAAATGTAGAACTACAATAAATCAAAACATATACAGTACTGTTGTTGTGAGAACTTCAATCTGCTTATGGCATGTGAAACTACATTAAACACACAGTCATATGTTTTTTGTAAACAATTCAGATTCTCCATTTGAATAACATGGGATCTTTAGGAGCCCGTGGGGTGGAACCCTGTGGACGGATCTGCATCAAACTTCACAGAAACCATCTCGGGAGTATACAGGACAACACCCTAAAGTTTCATGGCGATCGGTTGGATGGTTTGGCAGCGCATAAACTTCAAATATATATATATATATATACAAACATCCTCTTTTATAAATATAGATAGTAAATATGTTTCTATAATTTTCCTTTTTTAATGTATTCATACCCAAGCATAGATTCCATAACTAGACTCAATCAATGGAATTTCATTAAAAAAATAATTAAATTCGCACTGTATTTCGAGTATGATTTTTTTGATAATTATTGCCTATTTGTAAGGCTAAACAACAATATCACTTTCTTACAACATCACTTACTGCATTGTGTCAAAATTCTCCCTTGGTGCACCTTCTTGTAAACAACGAGAGAAGGTTGAACAAAGCGGTTCTGACGCAGTTTCCTGCGAGAGGGTTGGTTATTAATTTGGCCCAGCGAGCCGTGGTTTAACAAAGTTGAGCCCTTACAAACAGCTGTACTAAGGGCTGTATACAGACAGAACTACCCCTAACCCTTTCACACGCGACCTCTACTGTGATTAGGCCTATACAAATTTCAATGATTGACTAATTACTTTTGTGATACAATGATTTTGTGTATTTACTATAAATAAAATGCTGCAAACCACTTTGTTTATCAGGGTACGATCATTAAATTAGTTACAAAATTCTTACTATATAAAATTGTACTAATTTCTTCTATATATTAAGAATTGTATATAATTCTACTATATATAATACTATATATACTATATAGTAAGAATTGTACAATTCTTACTACATATAAAATAACATACTGTCAAAGATTATAGTAAAGTACACAAGTTTATTACAATATAAGCACAAAATGCACAAATATTATGGTGATCGATTTCGGTGAACCACGCTCACCTTCCTCGGACCAGACGGGGTTCACAAAAGATTCGCACAGAATTATATACAGTTAAAGTCAGTTCAAAACTTTATACAATTGGCAGCAGTGTATTTGGTTTGTGGAATCTATATTAATACTAGAGCTCTATTCCAATAAAAAATCAAAACAAAACTTTAAATTAAAAGAACAATCTGTTGAATGTAACTATTCTTAAGATATTATACCAACAAATATGACATTTTTAACAGAAAATTTAGTAACAAAACCTGCATTTTATCATATACAATTATTTGCATAACTTTTTTACTACCAAGGGACGCACACTTATTTAAATCATGAACTGTTCCTCAAATAAATATTTAAAGTAAGTATTTATGTCCACGAATGTTTAGTACAGGAGTCTTGGCTAGGGCTGGAGCGTTTGGATTCATATAGAGAATCATAATAAGGATTCACAATATGGGAAATATTATAACTGGCAGTGTAATAATTATATAGTAGCATGTTCTACGATATTTATATTTAACTAGTCGACAGCCGTTGCTTCACTACGGGGTGGTTCTTTACGCTTGCTTACTCTTCCCTCCATAGTGCGCTCTAAACTATCAAATTAATTTAAAGATTATTTTAAAACAGCTGATAAACAATCATAAATTTGGTAATTTATACTAACTCTGACATGATTGCACTTTTGTTCTGTACTACAATGCAACACACTTATAGTTTTCTAGACTGTAGATTTGCTATCTAGAATAACGGCAGTAGGCTGAGCTTTTATATTTATGTGATGGTAATTTAAAATTAACGCCGATTTTATGCTTATAGAAAAAAGGAAAAGTTGGGAATTGTTTCCATCCCTTGGAAATGAAATGTCAGGAAATCCTTTATTAGTGTGTCTCTATGATACAAAAGCCAACTCATCTCCAAATTTAATCAACATTGTTAAGTGGTTCCGGATATTTCTTGATGAGTGAGTACATAGTTTTTGGATTTTATATAGGCCTGTTAAGACGATGAATAAAATTTAATAAATTTTCATATGCAGGCCTACATTGAATAAAACTACTTGGTATAAGTATGGTTTTGATATAAATAAATTGAAATTGAATTCATTATAAAAGTGGTCAGAACTCACTAGCACAGTTGGGGCCCTAGTGGAACTAGTCTGGACACCCCAAATTTTCAAAGGAAACAAGAGGGAAATAGAATTCGCCTTCATCAATGTACATCATATAAAATCAAAGTAAAATCGATCAAATAAAATAAAAATGCAATCTCGTACAGACAGACACCAGATGCAATTATTATAGTTCGCATCTGTCGACAATATCGACAAAAGCACGGAGTTATTTGAGCTCCATAAAACGCCGGCAGTCCCTATATCTTCCCTTATTGGATGTTAGTGAAAAATAAGGGTTCCTAAAGATAAATGCATTCGAAGGGAAATCGGGAAATCGGATGTTTTCAGTTGGTTTCCGCGTAAAGGGCAATTTGTCAAGATTCAAATCGTCGGTCTGCGGAGCACCATGGGCCGTGAAATTGCAAAAATACTTCCTTCATTTCCTTATCTCAAAGTTACACCGATCGCTCTGGCGATCACCGCACGCTTATCATGTACAGGATGATATGACTTAAACAGTTTTATCAATGTGTTTTAAACGATTTTTTCAACGTACTTTTTTTAAATAATGAACCGCCTAGTTGTTATTCGTTATATTTTAATATGCCTAACGACACTGGTTGAACTCTCGTGTCCAAAACAGCCTTAATGTGCTGTTTCCCAAACTGCCAACCCTTTGTTACAACCCTATAGTAGCCACGTCATCTCACCGTCAGGGGACTTAAACATGATGTTCTAATGCAATTTTACGGTTCATGTTTATTATTAAAATTACTTATAGTAAACACAATTATTGAACTCATAATCTCAACTATTGGTAGTTGATATTATGAGTTTATTTTATTAAAAATCGCTAGAATTACATTCAAAGCTTCATATTTTTTAACTATAAGAAATTTTAAAAATATCGAAATTAAAAAAAATCGTCTTATGGTCCACTAGAACAGTTCTTTACCTATCAAATGACACTTTTAGCGCTGCGATACGATCATTATTACGAACCGAATCGTTAAAAATGAAAGCCATGTTTTGGGCGATTTTTGAGGAGCGAAACGGCACTTTTCAAAAGCCCAAAGAAGACGCACACGACTTTAATCTGCTTTCAACGTCCTTAGAAACCTACAATAAACATTACGAAAACATTTACGTAGAAAAGTCTATTTCCAATTATGTTTTAAATTTTAAGCCGTCAATAGTTTTTCATACAAAATACATAAAATAAATCATTTGGCAGCACTCAAAATTAAAATTAATTAAATGTGATATTTCCGATACTACGATAAATTATTTTTCACTCATATTTCTGTTTTCACTCATAAGTAAAAATTTAAACAATTACTAAACATTTTATAGCAATTTTAAACATCTTTAAATGAAATGTTTAAAACTTCTAACATCAATAATTAATCTATTTTGGTATTCCTGTCATATTTAATTTAATCAGCGAAATTCCTCGTTTTAACTCTAATTAAAATCTATTCACACTCCAATTAATTGATATTCCGCCTTTGAACACGATCCAACTAAACCATTTTCTGGCGGGTTCAGTAATTAAATAAACGTTTTATTCTTTTTGCCAGCAAGGCTACAAATTTCGAAATGTTTGTTTTCGCTCGATGGATCAGTTCTCGTTTAAAAGTTATAACAATAAATTGTTGAATGACCTATTATCAATTCTAGATTTTTGTTTTTAGACTTGATAAAGAGTTATTGGAAAAAGTAAATTTTGGGAAATTGTCTTATCACTCTAAATGATAAACGATATCAGAAGTCAAGTAAGTATGTATGTTAACGAGGTATGAGACGATATTAACGATTAAACAAATACAACAATTCTCCTACTCAAATATTAAGTTTTATTTTAGTACCAAGTTTCAGTACACTATAATATTTCATAGATTATACCTAAACATTTTATTGTCGTTCATATTGAAGCACTCGTTGCGAACAGAGTCTTTAACAACTTAGTCGTCATCATCTACGGCACGTCCGATGACACAGATACTTGTAGCTTGAGATGAAATCAATAATGTCATAATGAGAAGTAGTGAGGTGGTCTTCCACCCAGCAACCCCCACCCCCTGACTGTCCAGGGTGGTCGGTGTTAGTCATGGTCTGAGAATACTACTGACTACGACAGTCTATCTACGGCACATCAGATGACACGGATACTTGTAGCTTGAGATGAAATCAATAATGTCAGAGTGAGAAGTAGTGAGGTGGTCTAACACCCAGCAACCCCCACCCTCTGACTGTCAGGGTGGTCGGTGTTAGTCATGGTCTGAGAATACTACTGAATACGACAGTCTATCTACGGCACGTCCGATGACACAGATACTTGTAGCTTGAGATGAAATCAATAATGTCAGAGTGAGAAGTAGTGAGGTGGTCTACCACCCCAGCCACCCCCACTCTCTGTGTCGGTGTTAGTCATGGTCTGAGAATACAACTGACTATGACAGTCTATCTACGCCACATCAGATGACACAGATACTTGTAGCTTGAGATGAAATCAATAATGTCACAATGAGAAGTAGTGAGGTGGTCTTCCACCCAGCAACCCCCACCCTCTGTTTGTCCAGGGATGTTGGTGTTAGTCATGGTCTGAGAATTCAACTGACTCATATAGACCATGTTAAGTATTAAATTTGCATTATTTCTAAACTAACAAAAGCGAGAAATTCAAGTACATCTACAAAACGTTTAAATGGCTTTTGTTTCATTCTTATTTTTTGTTCTTGTATTGTTGTATTGTATTGCTATTAAATTCAATTCTGGGAGACAGTAATAATTTCTTTAATTTATTTACTGTCCTGGTGGATTGTTTATTTTGCTTTAACACAATCTGCCTCGTACGTTATGTGTTAGAGAGGACTGTTTGAGGACTGTTTAGTCCTAACTTCGCCAAATAAAGACATTTTTCATTTAATTTCATTTACGTTGAACACGAGCCTAGTGTATTACAGAATTTGGAATAACAATGACCGGACTTTCGTAGAATAAAATGCATCTTTAAAAAATAACTTATGCACCACAATATTTCAAATCGTAATTTATGAAATAACATTAAAAAATCTGTGTTCACAAAAAAGTCAAAAACGTGTATGAGCCAATCTGGTGAACGTTAAACAACTGTTGTTCAATGTAAATTATACTAGAAATCGGAAACTGTGTTTTATTTATGATTTCTATTAAGATATGTTTAAACATAAATAAGACAATTCTCGTAAATAGAACTCAATTCTGTATCATGGAAAAGCTCATAGGAGTCCAAGGACGCTGTGAAACAGTTTTATGTCAACATTCTTTATTTGAACTATTTATTTGTTTTGTTGTTCATTTCTTTATCTTATATCCACTAAATCGAAAAAATGGATAGTAGTACTGAGAACATGATTGAGGTTTTGTTAATTGTAATAATTTTATTTGCTTAAATAAGCCCTTGATTTTGTTTGCAACCACAATCTTCATTGTTTATAACACGGTTGTAATTTTTAGTGATGCTGTGTTTTGTGATTTTGACAACTTCTATAACAACTCTTAGCCTTTATTTCCATATCAGTTCAACCGGAATATTAATCCTATACCAGCTTATACAAGGAAATTTATTAATTTTTATCTTCAAGCATACCATGCTACTGTTGTTGTGGTTTGGATTCTTACAAAGATTTTTATTTGCTGTAGTGTAAATAATGCATGGAATAATTACATTATTTAATGTTTTGTACAATTTCCAATATTTGGAAAACAATATTGCAACACTTAAATATCTATTCTAAAGTCACAAATTTGTTTAAAAAATAATAGCCGACAAAACCTCTCAACGTACATTGTTACTCACAACTTTGTATATTATTCATACTTGTTTCATCTAAACCAAGATGTAAAATGTATGAGAATTGAAACTGTTTTCTATTGTGAGTTCTGACAGCTAAAACAACTATTTGTACAGATAACGTTGGATCCGAAAGGAAATTTGTCAATAAAGGCTAACTTCTACGGACCAAATTAGGTTATTTGACGTTTGACTTCGGGTTTTTTAAGTCAAAATGATGTCAAAACATCCGTTCTAGCTTGTTTCCGTTTGGGTTATATTTCTTGAAATTAAGTTATAAGTTACATAAAAATAATGGATGTGTTACCATTTACCCATACAAATACAGTGGTATTGACCCACCCGCCCACTCATACACGTACAATAATGGCATTGACCCACCCATACACCTACAATAATGACATTGACCCACCCATACACGTACAATAATGGCATTGACCCACCCATACACGTACAATAATGGCATTGTACCCACCTACCCATAAACGTACAGTGGTATTGATCATTACCACTGTACGTGTATGGGTAGGTGGGAGGGTAATTAGCACTGTATGTGCATGGGTGGGCGGGTGGGTCATTGCTACTGTACGTGTGGGTGGGCGGGTGGGTTGTTACCTCTGTACGTGAATGGGTGGGTGGGTAGGTCTGGTATAAGTTAATATGTTGAGATTGTTAATTTAAATTGTAAATATATAAATACGTAAATCCATGTAATTGATCATAGTAATTAATTAAAACAAACTAATTACTGAACACATCAACAAAATTGTACTGTATCTATGGTAATCAACAAAAGTTTATTGTATTACCATAGAGAACAATACACCTTAAATTATTTATTGAAACATTCAAAGTCAGACATATTCACACAAATTTCTGCTTCAAATCTATACACGTTATTGTCGAAAATTGTTGTAGAACGATTGAAAAGTTGGCCCTCAGCTTTATTTGTAATTCGACATTGTTTCAAGTTTATGTTGTTTCAAGACATTTTGTAAAAATAAAATAGATCTTACTTTCAAAAACGCCTACGGCATATTACTCAGAATCACAATACATATGCTCAAATATTTGAGACTAGAAACGAACAAATAAAAATGATTCACTCTGTTTTCTAATTCCTATTTAAAGATGACGCATCGAGAACAACAGATAGCCTATTCAGTGGCCTGTGTCGACTGTTTTGTTTGTCCATGTTTTTATGTCCTCTACTACGCAACACAAGTTATGAAACCAGCTCAAAATATTTGTTCCGGCAGTCCATATCCAACTGTTAGATGCCTACTGAATGTTAAAAACTGTAATCAAAAATTTCAAGGTTAATTTTAAAACTTGGTCTTGTCTAAATTTCTTGAAAAGTTATTTTGTCGACAAATTTCCTGTTTTCTGTTGTCGTCTTTGCGTCTTCTTACCAATCACAGTGCTATTGTTGCTCATTTAATAGCCTACTTATCGATGATATTCGTCACATCATTTATGTATACATTAGTTTTATTGTATTACATATTGCCAAATACTTTGCTACGTAATCTAAATAATCTAAAATATTATGACAATAAAAAAGGACAGAGTGGATACTATTACACTGGGTGTAATAAGACGAGCGACGATCTAAGGCTATTAAATAGAATTCATGAAATTGTTAAATGATATTTAAAAATTTCGTGAATATTAATAAGTAATATATATAGTTTATTTACATTGCAAAATTGAAAAAATATATATTTTTTCCACCAATTCACATGAGTCTACAGGCTTGTGCATGATATTTATTCAACGTACCAACCGTAGGTCATTTGGGGATTTGAATAGTAGAACTTGCAATTCGACAGTCCGAAGCCTTAGCCACGGTACTACCACACCATCAGTAAAAGGATAGAAACAATTCATAAAAGTTTTAACAAATCGAATTAATTGTTATATTAGATGCATATCAGATAAAATAGCTTCTTGCCCTACCCTTTTCCAATATCCAGTATATTGAGTGGCCTGATCAGTTGAGTCAAATGTCAATGGGTTGGTTAGTGCATTCGGTATTTTCAAACCGAAAAAATAAAATAACCATAGAAACTATAATTACAGACTGTTGTCTCCATTCCAAACAGCATCAGGATGTTTTTTTTTTTTTTTTTTTTTTTTTTTGTAGTTAGTGGACTGTCCGTTTTGCAGCGCTTCGAGCGTTTTTGGACTGAGCGTGATTGTCAGATTGTACCAGTTCACAGAACTTGTGTGCGAATGGTGCTCACTCTTTGTTACTCCCCGACCATTATAGAGTATGGGTCTGCGGATAGAGTGCCTGTTCCTGGTAAACAATGCACACATCGTTTTCCTATACCACGAGCACTCAGTGTATAGTTAGTTATGTCGTTGTAACTGTGAAAATTAAAATTGTCTAACTATAGTAAATTGAGTAAATAATTTAATTTTTTCAATTATGTTTGTTTACACAGTTAATACGAGTACAAGCTAAAACAGAACTTAGTTATAAATCGCCAATAGAGGAATACAAAATAATTGTTACCTTAAAATAATGTAGACGTCTTAACGGTGTCGGCACAAAGTATTTTCCATCAAAAAGGAACAGAAGCAATTGAATAATTGGGAACGAAAACAGGAATCTTGATTAAATCTTAAGTCATTAAAAAAATGATAATGAAGAGAAACGGTGAGATTCATAATATAAAGCGGTTTCGGATCTCTTGAAGAAACGGCCACAAGCTCTAATAAACATTTTAAGAGGACTTAAAGACACCAACTATGTTAAACAATAGTAGGTACATTTATGAACGTCCACCATCCTGTTTTTTCTTCGTAAAAAAGGGGAAATAAATTATGATATTACTGTTATTTTCAGTGTAAATATCTTTTGATACAATATTTAGCTGTCTATTAGTCTTTTGATATTTCAGTATTATAAATGGGCTGGTTATTTATTTATTTTTTTTTTTTTTACTATTGCCTAAATATCACTATAATATCTCACAATAGGGCGTCTTATTTGATAATACAGCGAAAAAAATAATTCTATCCTGTAAACAAGGAAATATATCGTTATTTCAATGGTACATTGTGTTCTATTGCCCGGGACATATTTGCATATAAAACAACACTATTAATTTATTTTAAAATTACAACTAACGTTAAATTTTAAAAAGGATTATTCTAAAATGTAAAACTAAGATTTCGTAGTTTTTATCGAATTCATATACTTTTCTTGCCCTTTTCCTATAAGGAATAAAATGTGACACACTAAGTCCTATACAAAATGAGTACACCTATCCTGGATTTAGCTTCAACATTTTTTTTTTAATCATAATATTGTAGCATCTCTAAAACTGCCAGAAAGCTGAAAGTGCTTACTTGTAATTTTTCAGCCTACTTCCCATTTATCACTTTTGTTTAACTGACTCGGAATCTACGATAGTAATTATGTCCATTATTAAATGATACACAGTATTATGCGCATTTCAACGGCACTCCCGCCCATTTCCTATTATGAAAGTTCCTATTTCCGTTTAAACAAGTCTAGGGTGTTTTGGGTCCGGTAAACATGCACTCTTAGACGTGTAAATATTTTCCGGATATAATGGCTCTCATTAACCAGGTTTTCGTTATAAATATATTTTGAAATTAAAATAAATCAAACAGCTCAATAAACTGATTATAAAACACTTTACAAGTTTCTTGCTGTTACTTCTAAGAATCTAATCTTGTGGTTTAATAAAAACCTTATAGATAGATCAAAGGCGTGTTTGTCTGTAGGCGTTACTGTATAAACAAGTTGTTTAGTTATAAAATATTCATTATTATTGTTTAGAATCTACAGCTTCCGGTGACAACCGCGTCAAGGTACTATCTACAATATTTACAAGATGACCAGACGTTTCGCCCATACTGTGATGTGGCATCCTCAGTGGTTTCTCAGGTCATCTTGTAAATATTGTAGATAGTACCTTGACGCGGTTGTCACCGGAAGCTGTAGATTCTAGTTATGACACCGGCCGCTTAAGCCTAAGTTCTAAGATTATTATTGTTTATTTACGTTTCGTCATACGAAAATAATAACATTTCACAATATTATTATGAGACGTTAAAATTATGTTCGAAAGCTTGAAATGTGTTAAGTTTTTATTTGGCACAATCTTCCTAATGTAAATTAATATAAAGTCACATCTATACTAAACCTGCAAGGTGGGAGGGGGGGGGTTTACTTATGGAGAAAATGTACTGTATACGAATTATAATACCAAAGGCCTAGTTATCAACGGTCGGAATTTCCTGCTTCACCCACCACTTACTATCAAGCTTGCCAATTAAATGAAAATCAGACCAATACTAGCTGGCTCGTATTCCATATAAAGCTGTAATTCCCATATTTGACCTGGCTAATGGGTTACTAATAAAAAGCCCTTTCTTAGAATACGTCAAAGTTAGTAACCATACTACAAGTCTTCCACGTCCATCTTTCACTCGTGCATAGTCTATATTAAATTTAATGTATATCTCTATAGCTTTCATAGACAGCCATCAGATTAGTAAAAAATTTAAAACATATCATTAATTATGTCTAAATAAAATCTACACTACAAAGTACTAAGATCTCCCGTCACAGAGCTAAATCTAGGTTTCGCAGTCATTCAACACCTGCATCTACGATGAATGAAGACCAACTAATCCTCTTTGAAAAGAACGCAATGGGATCACTAATTATGTGATCCATAGTTCAATTTTACTTTTTTGAGTTTACTAATACTGTCTAAGTCTCGCATCTTTTATGAATCTCTTACTACAATCTGCCTTTGTTCATGTTTTCCAACTATTGATTTAAAATTAATTTGAAATATTCTTACGTATTATTCATATTTATCAAATTACTTTTACAAATTATTTATTAATTTATTCACGCAAAAACTTGTTAAAGAGTCTGCAGAGGTAGTCACCATATTGGATTCATATCACACAAGGGGTATATCACTGTGACTTGTGATTTGTCAAAAAATTATGATTTTTACATAGTTTGAAAGAGTGTAAAAGTTACTATTAATTTTTAAAAACTATTTATGATTATGATTTTTAGGAAATTACAAATATAAACAATTGAAATTTTAAAAAGTGATCCACTAGTAGGCCTAAGTCTACCGTTATTTCAAATTATGTAAAACTTTAATTGTCTGACAAGTCACATTGCTGTACTGCATTTAAGACTGCAGATATAAATTATATTGGAATTGGAACACGAAGAACCAAATTATCATTGTAGGAACGATAGGCATCACTCCCGTCCACACTGCGGCAACATTGTCGCCCCCCACCACCCGAACGGCCCGCTCGCCCCAATACTGAAGCGGTTATAAACATACTACGAGTTTATAAACATACTACGAGGTTATAAACATACTCGTATAATCATTCAAATTCGCCACACATACTATGTCGTTGTCTCCAATCTGTATATCTGTGTAAACATCACTATCTATATAGCATAAGTCAAAATCATGTCTTTAGTGTACCAAATTTCTTAAACATTATATTTAATTCGTTATATTAAAACATTTAAATATATTTATTTCGTTTTTAATGAAAACAGTAAATAATACGATTGGTTTGTTACTTAAATTTGGTCTATCTTTAAAATTCGTCATTCCAAATATTGGCACGCAATTTTATGCAATCAAAGCCAACCTATTTAGTGACGATGCGACCTATTTAAGATATATTTAAATTGTTATTACATCTTTCAATCATATTTACTAGGCTATTCTTAATTTTCTTACATGTTTGTGTGGTTATCAAATTTTCTTTTGTCATAGCCAATTTTTAAAGTCAAGAAGTTGTTCGTCAAGACAGTTAAGGGGAACTGGCAAGTTGTTTAATTACTTTCCGTTGACGCCGGTGTCGGGTAGCTCCCTCTGTTGTTACAAGGAGGTGTGGAATGCTAGTTAGTAAGCATTGCTTACATTCTTCACCCCCCTCCAGCGAGTTCTCTCTCATGGCGAGACTCATTATGAACTGTAAGACGCCAATTAACTATCCTACGAGGGAGAAAGGGGATTATGGGGGATGAGAAGAGTTCCTTTGAATAATTTGTTTATCACAGTTTTCCCCAATGTCCATATGCCCTGGTTGTAGATTACTCTCCCACACACTCCAAGTACAGCTAAGGATGGCAACGATATATCGGAAATATCGATAAATACGTGTCGATATATCGATATATTAGTATTGATATTTTCTTTCGATGATATCAGACATATCGATATTTTGGTCCGATATATCGAATATTGACGTTATTCTCTCTACTCAAAATCGTCATGATTCGAAAAAACATAATTTAAATTGCATCTTATACGTACATGACATGCATTGATATAATAAAGTAAGTTTATTTATTTTTGTTTACGTACTAAAATGTAGTTTATTGTAGACCAGTCGCCTTACAAATCATTATTACATAAATCTTTTATAATTAACATAATAACTAAAGTAATAATAATTATTATTGTTTTGAATTTTTTCATTCAATCCCACAGACCACTACTTGTTTCATGTAGATAAATTGATTTAATTTTTACTTTCAGTAGGCTATTCTAAATAGTGACAGCAAAACATGAGTGTATTTTAGTCTTGTCATAAGGGTTAGTGCATAATTTTAAACAGATAAATCGTTTAAAATTCGCTGTATCGGTTATCCGATATATCGATATATTTGTTTCAATGTTATCGTTACACCGATATTTGGTTTGTAATACATCGATAAGCTGAAAATATTTGCCATCTCCAAGTATAGCGAATACTGCCAGTTCTTCCCGCTCTCCTCTGCATATAGGAATGAATTGAAAGGCGTTTCTGTACACCATACGTGAGTGGATTGTAGGTTCCCCCACTGTCGTTGAAAGACATGAGCACACTTAGTGGCATTTGAGTGAAGCTCTGACGCACGGTGTTGCCAATTGGCCAGTGCGTCTGGCAACGATGTAAAAACAATAAGGAACAAAATGTATAAGACGTTAAAAACACTAGGGGAATCTGCGGTCATAAATGTGGGACACATTTTAGTCACACATTGAGACACATGTGTGACATTCAAACGAGTACGTAACTTACACAACCATGTGTTAGAAAAAAGTTAAAAAAGGTGTTGTTATGGTTACAGCTGGTTAATATCGTCTCCACGTAGTTCCAGCATCTGAAATTAAGTCAGGACATACAGTAAATGGCATTTAACTAAATACAGATTGCTCGTCTCCATGCTAGGTTTAGTTTGCGGGCTGTCCGCTTTGCAGTGCGTCGAACGTTTTTGGACTGAGTGCAGTTGCCAGATTGTCCGGTGGCTGAGGACCAAAACTGATATGCAAAACGATCATTATGGCAACCTCGTGCGGGAGATAGAGTTGGTATATATCACGCCTAATCACTGTATACCCAGTTATCTGTGGTTGTAGCATGCTGACAGGATTATTTCGTGTTCCCAACCTACGCAAGTACCGGCTTATAATGAGTGCATTAGCAAACAGGAGGCAGCTTAAATCAAGCTAACCCCATTTAAGCTACAGTCGTAGAGAGGTGTGGTTACGTTTGATAAAAAATTAGGGACTCGCAGCGTGTAGATGTATCCCTATTTCATGAATTAACCCCCAGCTAAACCTCCTGAATAGAGCGCTATGGGCAATCATTAACTATATGATCCATAGTTATATTTTCATGTCCGCAATCACATGACTGATCGTTTGCCACTCCCAACTTATATTTCCAGTAGTTCATCTTCCCACAACTGTGTGAAAGTGATTCAACAAACTGTGTAATTCAAAATCATGGATATCCGAGTTAGAAATTAAGTGCAGTAACCACTAACCGTAAAAACAATAAAATAATATCAACAATTCCCTGATCAATTTCTTCATTAACCTATGTAAGTTTTGTACCGGGTCTTTTAACCGGTACATTTTTGGTTTCTCTACTTTCGGTTTGTCAGGCTGCCTGAGATCGCTGTTGTGCTGTCTACTTGTTACGTTCGTGGTAGTTGGCTTAAGCCTTGTTCTGTTCCGTGGTTCCGGATTTCGGTTTGACGGTTTGCCTGGGTTTTGGTAGTTTTCCGTCTACCTGTTAACATGGTTAGGAGCGGCTAGAAAGGCAATTAACTCCAGGGTCCACGAGTAGGACTTGTTCCCTCAGCCTGCCGCCCGGCCGATCTCTGCCATCTGTACTGTGCTAGCTTGGCATAGGGACCATGAAATAGACTATAGAGCCTATTGTGCGCCTCCGCTGCCCTCTACAACTTAGGGAGCCTTTCTTCTGTCTTCAGGTCAGTCCTTTCCAAGTTTGTTCACGGCGGCTTAACTGGGGATGGTACACTGAACATTTTTGTGTTGGGCGGAACTTTTTAATAATAGGCCTAGGCCAAGGAAGAAAAAAAGAGCCAAGAATGTACATAAAAGTTAAAAAAGAAATAAGTATTTCACACAGCCCAAACAGTAATAGGACATATTTTTTAAAAACCAATTATTTATTTTTAAATCTAAGTGTTATATTTGTTTGAGAATTTTATAATTACCGGTAAATATTATTCAATTTATTATTCTGTTATTTCTAAATATTTGGTACATCTTTAAAATTTGATATTTCTACTCTCTTTAAATTATATATGCTTTTTGTTACTGTTACATTTTTTTAATGATTTATCTTTGTTATGTTAGGCCTAGTTATTAAGTTAGTATTTATTTTGTGTAGCGTAATGTTAATATGGTTTTTGATAAAACGGTACCGTGCTATATTTTCTTTTTAATTTCTTAATTTTTAAATTTTTCACCGAAAGGGGCTTATTTAGTAAGGTTTTTACTTTTATTTCAATTCGGAGCTGACCCCCTGGGCCCTATCCCCTATTCCGGCTGACTCCCTGACCTCGGTGGAATCATGGGATGTGGGCTAAATTGCCGGTTAATTGGTTTTATCCAAAATTCTAAATGTTCAATGTAAATTCTTTAAAACGTTGTCTTTCTAGTTTATCTGCAGATATGCACATCTGTAATGTCATTTATGGTATTTGTAGCTTTCGCCAGTTTTGTGTTGTTTGTATTTTTCATTGTTTATTATGTGTTTCATAATGTCTTTCTTGTTTTTGAGTGTTATATTTGATATTTTGGCCTTCTGCCAAAATTGTTGAATTCTTTGTAATAAATAGTTTTGTTTTGCTCAGCTGCCCAGCTGTGTTTTAACCCTCCGACTGCCACCCGTGATCCTATCGTTTGTCTGGTGGGGGATGGGTCTCAGTTTAACATTTTTGTTATTTTATATATATATATATATAGCCTATACATATTTAGATTGTTGTTGAATATAAAAGTACCCAATATTTTACATCTTTTATTCGGTGATGTTTAAAAAAATCTCCAAATAAAAACTACTGATCATAGATTCATGAAACTTTTATATAATGTAGATAAAATCAATGTATGTATGGATAAACAATAAATTTACAAGGTTTTAGAATGTTTGGTTTGTAAAAAAAAAATTGTTATCAATTTGAATGTAATTTTGAAGCTAGTCGAAAAGATGGGTTTTAAAATTAAGTCACCCAACACGTCGAGGAATATCTTTATAAATGGGGAGATTCCTAATGTCAGCATATTAAATATTTAATTTTTGTTGTGTATATTATATGAAATAAACGCTTCAGCCACAGAATATAAATTAACCACAGCTAAATGAAAAGATAACTCGCGTCGTTTGTTTCAGTTTGCACGCCACTACACAAAGAACTAGGTCACATGCTCTACACTGTACACTGGTTTTACTAATACATAGAGGTCTTTGTTGCGAGTTTTACATAGTTAGTAATCCAATCTATCAAAACATCAATCAGGCTATGCAAATGTCATCAAAGCCCTCACCCACGTAAAGCAATTAAACCTGAATACGTAATTTAATAAAATATTTTAGTTGAGTAACAAACAGCTGATGGTAATTTTTAGAAGGCTCCTTTTGTGTTTGTTTTTACTTTCTCCCATACGCGTTAAATATTTTACAAGTTTATCTAAAAATCCATTTTAGGGTCCACTGAAACCAAAAAAGTGGTTTTTACGAAAAAAGTGTTTGATGTCTGTTCGTATGTGTGTTTGTCTGTGTGTATGTGCAGTTCGCTGGAGACCAAACGGATGGATCGATTCTAACTAAATTCGGTATGAAGGTGTATTTAGCCAATATCTCCAGACCCTTTTTCACTTTTTTGAAATTTTATTATTTTTTTATTTTTATGGGCAAAAACATACAAAAATGCAATTTTTTCATAAACGGCTCTAACGATTTTGATAAATTTTCAGAAAATATGCGAATTACAGTTTAAGATATTTTAGTAAAAAACCGCATATCTCTGACTAGTTGACATACCTGACTAGTTTTTGAGATATGGCAAAAAAATTTTGGGGGAATCATACTGGTAATTGTCTAAGTTTTAATTTTTTAGTTTTTATATGGGGGAAAGTTTGTGCCAATTCTTTGGAACCATTTATTTATTACTGTTTTGGTTGATGTGAAAGGTGGGAGAACCATTGCCACAGTGGGTGGGCGGGCGGTTACAAATGTATCTTGCATAATAAGATGTTTTAATAACCTGTGGACATTTAATTGGGCTTAATTAAGGGAAATTTAATAAAAGGCGTTAATATTTTTTTCTACTATTGGTCTCCTCTGTACACTAAAAAAAGCTGTGTTACACAGCACTTTTCGCTACAGTGTTGTCGAAAAGTATATTTAAAATGCTATACAGCAAAAGAAAGTTAATATTCACTAGTCAATTGAATTACTATATTTTATAGATAAACGTACCAAATTCGAATTAAGTTGTCTCTTCAAATACACTTTCCTCGAACCTTGTCTACTTCTAGAGGAACTGTAAAAATATGTTCAACTTCATTTTTTTAAATTTGTATTGCCGACATGGAGGCTCAATGGCTAAGGCTTCAAATTGCGGAGGGCGTGGTCCAAGGTTCGAACCCCCACTGAGGTAACCGGCGGTAATTCATCCATTGAATAAAGTAGGGATGAAGTACGCACAGGTAGGGATGGCTGAATATATTAGTATTAGCTTTTTCATATTAGATGCAGAAAAGTAACTAATACTCTGATTAACTAATACTCTGAATAACTATTATGTGATCCAGACTAATATTTTTGTATTCCTGATATGATTCGCTGGTGCTGACTGCTGGCTGGTCTTCTAGGCAATCTTGGCAGAAGAAATGTTATCCCTTGCTATTCCTGATATACAGTATTAGGCCTAATAGTAGTGTGAATGCAAACAGAAATTCATTTTTAATATGCAATATTAGTTAATACCCACACTCCTTTTTTCTGACTGGTAACACGGCTCTATACAGCTATTTAAATAATTATAACATTTACATTAAACTAAGTTTAATTATTTGTTGTTTTAAAGTTTTTAAAGTGGTATTACTGCAATTTATATTAAGTTTTATGTTAACTAAACTTAATTCTAGGTGAAATATTATCAAATGTTATTTTTTCTTCTTTAATCAAATTGTGTATCTTAGTCAATGCTGTAACCTGCTATTAATGTATTTTAGAAATTACTAATACCAAAACATTACTAACTTTACAAGTACATTACGACTAGAAATATTACTGTTGCTGACCTTATTAAATCTGTGTGATATGGAGAAAAATATTAGTAATGTTTAATATTAGATATTTTCAACTAATATTTTTCTATAACTAATACGAAAGTAACTAATATGATGAAACATTTAATACGGGCCATGCCTACGCGCAGGCCCATGTAAACTTGTGAGTAATCAAAAAATGTCTCATCACTTGAGTGATCTCAGGTTAAGTGTTAGACAGGACTTCTTAGCCCTAATTTCGTCTGATAAAATACGACCTCCTTTTAGTGTGAACGTACTTTACGTGTTAATGATACGAGTAACAGTAGTCACTTAAGCAACACCAATGTTGGAAACACGTTCCTAAAGTAATCTATCCGGTGACAAATCGTGAAATCTGCACCAAACGTTTACCAAATGAGTAATGGGACAGTGGAGGGGGCATTTAATGTCCAGACAGCAAGCTCCATTTCCTCTGTGTCCGGGTTACGGCTTATCAGTGCAAGGCCAACCTCCTTATCTACACAGAACCATTAGCCACATAAACACTGCACTGTGCCTGCCAGCAAACATTAGCAGGCTGGACTACAAGCCAAGTAACTGGGCGGTAGAGAACACCGAGGTGTATTGTGGGTGGAGTTACGTCACTTCACTTCCCGCAAACATAAAATAAGCATAACTAGAAATAAATGACGGTTAGGCTTATCTGTAACAAGCGAGAATAGAGATGGAGGTTGAACAAATTATCACGACAGCGGTACGCGATGAAATTATTTCCTTAAGACTTTTTTACCGTGCTAATTGAAAAAAATCAATGCTAAAATGTGTGCCAATAATAATAACTAATGAATCTTTGTAATTAATTAGGTTCATCAGACATAATGACTCAAACATTACCTATTTTAAGGGAATGTGAAGGCCATTAATCTGAAGGAAGTTTTATATTAAAAATTAGTTCAAGAAGTGGATGAATTCCATAAAGCTAAGATGAATGTAATTATCTGTTGTAATCTAGGTTACTCACTTATTTAATTAGAAATAGTCAGTGGCAAGGACAGTACTTCAGACTCTCAGTTTATCGTTTAATCCAATTTTCTAAGTGAATTTATAATTTTGTTAGATATGCTATATAAGTTCGAGTCAATAAATAAACCACTTATGTACAGATTGACCATGCCGTGTTTTATAATTAGTAAGTACTCTTCATTACATCCAACAGAGAAACGCACACAGACTTGAGCTTGCTGCAAATCTGCCAAAAATCTAGGCCCTAAATTATTTAATACATTACCCGAACAAATTCAAAACGAAGCAAATCCGACAAAAATTAAAACTGTGCTAAAACGTTATATGCTAGAAGAAACTTGTCACCCAATAAATTAGCTTATTGCTCTATTAAGCTAATTTATTGAAATCTAAATAGTGTAAACCTTTAGTTTATTTATAAAACTTTAAAAACGCTAGTTTATAATTAGATGAATATTTTAATAAGCAAACTTTTCATTGTGTATTTATATGACGATTGTAATACAATTAGATATTGTCTGTTACAATAAAGAACTTTGAATTTAGTGGACTGACTGCTTTGCAGCGCGTGTTTGTGGACTGAGCGCGGTTGTCAGACCGTACCAGCCTTCCCAAACAGTTTTACCTATAACATGAGCTATATGTGTATAGTTACTAGTATGTGGGTGGTGTTTAGCCTCCCAATACATTTATTGGTAAAGAAAGAGGTGCATACCACACGTCACTAGTACTGACAAGCCAATCTTTGTAATTAAACAAATATAATGTATTTTATTTCAAACATTTTGAGAGGTTAGAATTGGATAGTAACCGTTATTTTTCTTTGATTTATTACATAGAGTTTCAAGCTATATATTACACGTGCAATGCTATGAAACGAGCCCACGAACGAATGTTCGTCGTAGACTACTAGTGGCTCAGCTACAACTTCAGCGTGTGCTGGAGAGAGAGAGAGAGAGGGAGACCGCTGGCTCTACCTGTGAAAACCGAACGTGAACTAATATCACCAAACAGGAAAGCCGGCTTATAACAGGACCCACATGAGCGGACAGTCTTCTAGCTTCTAAAGTCAAGAGGTATTATTTATCAAATTAGTTGAATACAAAATATAATAACAATAATATTAAAACAAATGTAACTGATACATTTAACTGTTCATGCTATAAACTGGTGCATCCGTGTGCTATTTGGTGGGGTTAAGTAATGCGCAGTTTAAAGTGTCTGGCTGTTTCTACCATGACGTCACGGCTTAGACTGGGCAGAAATGTAACTCTTGTTTATTTATTACAATCCTTGACAGTTATAGTAGAACGTCATCTACCAAAACTGCTTTTCAGATGATATTTTATGATGCAACTGCAAAGTAATAACAAATGAAACACTATTGATGAATACACTTTAAAAAATAAAAGTAATATAAAATAAACACTTATTTCACTAACGATTAATGTTTAGGTTATGCTGTCCCTACGTATTAAATTATTCAAATAATAATGCAGAAATTTGAACTGTCAAAATCAGAATGAAACATTTCCGTAACAGCCTGTGTTAAAAGGTGAACATAAATAAATCAAAAGAATGAAGCTATAAAAAACAAAAAAAATTTGTACAACATGGACATTTTACAGAACATTCTAGTGACGATTTTGAGTGATATCCAAACACATAAAAGGCAAACAGCGTGAGGCTTGCATGTCCAATAAAAAGCGTTTGTTTATATTGCTTTTATTGTCCAGCTCACTCATTTGTACACAATTTATACATCAATTGATTACATGTTGCATGCAACCCACCTGCCTTCCTATGGTGTCCTAACTTACGGCTACCTACCCTGTTTGGATAAAGTACTCCATAAAATATAAACACTGACACAGGGGAGGGAGAACAGAGGTCGCATCCAATGTGGGTCCAATGCAACGGTCTATATACGAGAACGAATTATAATTGTATTATATAGATCGATGGTCCAATGTGGGTCAAGTGAAAAAAAAACTGTTCACTCTAATAATTTTAATCCATGTGCACTGCCTTTAAGATAAAATTCGATATTCCTATATAAATTAGGCTTGTATGCAAAAAGCAATTATAATTGCTAACCTATGGACTATGTATTATTGATGTTAGCAAAAGTAACTTATATATATTTATATACTGATTAATTAGTTTACGTGGGTACAGTTTAGTGACGCAGTTTGAATATTGATTAGTTAGTTACCCTTAGTATTCAGAGATACTACAAGGAATCCCATTTCAATGTAAATGAATATATTATACTTAAGGCGGAGCAGATATGTCTGCCACTATAAACAGACCACTATCAGGGAATCATTGTACAGTATTTGTACCCGTTGCCGCATTCTAGATAGTGTTAACAGAACCAATCGCCAGCTGGGTTGTGAAATTTACAGTACACTGACCGATCGCCAGGTTGCATAACGTCTGCGGTGTGTCCCAGTTGTGGCTACGTTCATATCTGATGTCATAAAATAATAAACATAGCCAGCTAGTTTATCACCCTTATTCCTTTATTAATTTGTGACAGGTGTATTATTGTACCCGTCTACAGAGAAAAAAAGAAACAGTGGTTGCTTACTTATGGCATCGAACGCCTCAGTGGCAGTTAGTAGAAATGTTAATCTTAATAAATGTTTTAATAATTACTACGTTTATCCTTTAGGATTTGGAGGAGAATAACGAGAGGGACTAGCAACGGTGCTGGCTCTGCCACCCTCAAAGAGAACTAACTCGCCAACCCAAGTTTTTATAACTCGACGCCCATTCAGCACGCTGTTGAAAGCGACTCCTGTTTTCTTCTTCTCTGTAACCCATCCTAACAATTGGGGTACATCAAACACGGCCTGGATATGTCGGAAGAGATGGAGTTATATCTTGCGGGTATGAATATGTTAAATGTTAAATACGAATTCTTTGAGTTGTACAGCCTTTTCTTATACATAACTGACAAACTATTTTAGATAGTAACAGGGTTACAATCAAGTTTATAAAATAGTCTTATTTATTAAAGGCAATCGCCTTTTGTAGCATAAAGAATATTATTACACACATAAACGAGTACATTAGAAACATGGTATGAACTACTGAACAAATTAGTACAAATTTTACTAACCTAATATAGATCTCACTTATTTGCACAGTATACCCGTGGCTAGTTAGCATTTATCAAAAAAAGTATAAAATAATACACGAACAAGAAAACAGTCTAATGGTTGTTTTCAGACAAAAACAAACTGATATTATACTATATGTCTTAAAAGGTATTTATGAAATCACAGATAGATTGAAACTGAAGAATAAGTTACACTTTCGAATAAAACAGTAAACAGATTCAAACACTTCACAAAATCTACGGAACTAACGATCAACTAATTGAAAAATGTTAAGTTCATATAAAAACACGAGATGTTCTTCACTAGTTAGGCATTTTAACTTTAATTGGTGGGCATTGGTACCATAAACAATTATGTTTAACATAGACGCCAACAAAAACAGATAAAACCCCCTCCTCTGGTTTTGGACCTGCTTGCAGATATCTATATATTCTGTGCTGCAGTTATACTGACACAATATTTTGTCTCTATTTATGCTTATGTTTGCTTAAAATCTAGGCCTGACATGACACGATCATGACACGTTTTATTTTTTCACGGGTTTTGGAGATAAAAGTTTCTTGTCAAACAATTTTGCTGTAAATTGAAATAACCCATGTTACGATTAGAAGTGGTAGTAAAACATAAGGGATTTTTTTCATTGAACCTTGAACGGAAACAATATTATCCATATTTATAAACTATCGTAAACTCAGGTTACAAATTATACTTGAAATGTATAACCATCCACATATAAAATTGTCGAAAGTGATATTCGCATAGTATTTTTGTGAAAATTCAGTTTAGATACGTTCATGTTGGATATGATATAACCACGTTATCAGTAGTTTAGTCCACGTATTGAAAATAACCCACTTATATTTTTCAAACAGTTACAAGCTATTAACGTTTATTTTGCTATCATACGTTTTCTGACACTTTTTTTTAATGAAATTATAAAACACAGAAAATTATCAGGCTCTATAACTTCTACATAGTTATATTATAAACTCCAAACAATACACTCTGGAATTCAAGTAGGCCTAGTGGGTCATTTGTGATGTAACCGTGGTTTCTAGTTACGTAGGGTGTCGTTGTGGTCGGACCCCACGTCTGGAGTCCCCCCTGCATAACTGATCCGATGGAATTTGTGACACATTAGGAGGTGAAATCCCGCTATCTTAATGACTCTTGCTAGATAATATCAGTGGCGTATTAGTTAACTCATTGATCATCACATTCCATTAATTATTTTTTGTGTTGAACGGTTTTCGAAAACATTCAATAAATTAAAAAAAAAAAAAAATGAGAAACAAAGTTTTGACGTTACATCATTTTGATTAATTCGTACGTATAGTTGTAGAATTTTATTACAAGGTCCCAAGTTACACCTAGTTTGCTCAAGTAATAGATGCTTCAATATAACCACATTCCAAGGCTGTACTGTAAACTAAGCACTTCGTTGATTGTGGCACGCCTCAAGGAGCTGTACTCGGCCCCCTACTATATTCCCTCTGTATTGTGTTAATATGGGCTGCCCATTGTTGATACTGTACTCTCCAGATGCGGGAGTGGGAGCAGCCCCCCAGATTGATTGTCTGCTTATTGACTCGTGCCAGACGAGGGTGTCTCCCCTACTCCCTTCCATGGTCTTGTCTCACGATGATCATCGACAACGCAATCAAGTGGTCAGCGGGTTGGCAGGGGCTACGCCCATCTGATCGCTCGTTGAATACAAGAAATTTAAAGTGATTACAAGGATCGTCTTATACATTATATTTACATATCGGTGATGTTTAATCAAACTAAAATTTTCTTATGACAATACAATGAAAAAATTGTTATTTAATAGACTTACACGTTATGTACAACCGAAGTACTGATTCAATTGATAAAAAGTCACAAGTTAAAATAAATATTCAAATTCTATCCGTATATAATCTTCAAGAACGATCAATTGAAGACGTTCCTATCATTTCAGCACTGAAATAATAATATTAATTACATAACAACAAATTTATCGAGTAATGAAAATAATATCATATTACAAGATGAATAAAGATTGATATGTCAAGATTTCATTCACAATCCACTTTTGCAATAACCTTAAGAACGTGTATGTTTTCAAATGTTTTCTTAAAACATAAAAGCAAGCATCAAATGTTAAAGGTTTTGTGTATTCGTAGAGGTTATGTCGTTAACTCACACATGATAAGTATGTCGTAATTTGACAGCTCCTTTACACAGCCTGTAAACTTTTGAAATCTGACGAACATCTGGAATTGTCAGTAAAAAGTGTCAGCGAGCTTAATAGTCGATACGATTGGTGGGTATCGTAGTTGCTGAAAGCCCAGCTTTGTAAGCGAATGGTTCTCAGTTCGATCCTAATCAGAGTCAAAACAAATACTGTAAGAGATCACTTGATAGCGACGGATATTTATTTGTCATTGGGATATTATTTAGTTACACTTTCCAAGGAATAGTCGGCTTTAGATTGTAACAAAGACTACAAATCGCTCATCAATACTCATTCGAAATCCATAATCACAGTGACGAACCAGTGCATTAAAATTAAATGAAGAAGTATGTGACAGAAAGACGTCCATAGAATCAATGTTTTATCAACTAATTATATAAATATGTTTCAGTATGTCATAATAATTATGATTTTTTTTATTGTGCACTAAGTGCCCTGTTGTCAAGATTCCACCCAACACTAAGCTAACTCAAGTTACTCAACCCCCCCCCCCCCCATGTCCCACTAATGATGTCAACAAGAGATCGTCAAGGAATGAGGTTAACACGCTAACATAGTCGATTGCGAAAAAAATTGTGAGTCCGAATAATCCAATAGATTTTTTTAACCAATAAAACATAAAATAATATGAAATTGTTACGATACGAGTGTCCTTGAATCAGTATTTTTATTAATTGCTTTACGACTACAATATCAATAATTTATCATTTACGTAATATTGAAATGGCAATTTCCTGATGACATCGCTCTGAACAAACTATTGCAACTAGAATACAATAAGAGGCCGAATGTGGATTTAGAATGAGTGTAGATGAGCGAATGTAGTCATTGTTACAATTTAAGGCCTACCATTCCTTAGAAAGTGTCGTTAATTGATAGCCCAATGACAAATGAACAGCCGGTGCTTATCAGCTACATCCTTTCAAAAGTATGACTCTGATTGGGATCGAACTGAGAAACTTTAGCTCATGAAGTTTGGTTTTAACCAACTTCGTTACTGACCTCGGTATACCTTTAAGAATGTGGTGTCAAATTCAATGTTATATACACTGAGGCTTGACAAATAAGTAAGAATACATCTGTACTTTATTCTTAAATATTTTTTGCTTCGTATTATTCGTCGATGTATTTGTATGCAGATTCAATATATACACACTTACGCAATCTTGTTAAAATGTCGTATTAGCATACCTAATGTGTTTCCCCTGCTATGACACCCCTTAAGGGATGAAGAGCACTTCAACTTCACCCCTCCCCACCCACTCCAACCACACCCTACGAAGGACGGGTCAGCTCTATTTGGATATGGTCGGGAGCCTCGCCATGCACCTCACGCATACAACTTCCTCGACTCAACTGGCTGATTGTGAATATATATTAGCTGTCCTATTGTAATGACAAGCGATCTCTCTTCCGTTGGAGGACGCAACTGTTGCATTGGCCCCAACCTACTTGATCACTAGCAATGTAAGAAAATGTTTACAAGAACAGTTCATGATGTGGTTAAAAAAATTTGTCAAATTCTTAAAAAATCGCAAGAGTATAAATATTTTTACCTTGTACGAGAATCTGAGCGACTCATGAGAAACCTAAAAGTATATTAAAGTACGTTTATTTAATCTCCCGACTTGACTTCAGAGCGCTCCTACAGCAAGTGCTGGAACTACTAGGAGTTTGGGAATGCTAGGATGTGACCGTATTATCCAGCCGTAACCACAGCAACATCTAACGCCTTGGATGTCTGTCACATTTCAGTTGTTTATCTGTACCTTTATTATGGCTACTTGTTTGGATATGTGAATTTGTGTGCAAGTAAACATTTTAGGATCATAGATTTCCCTAAACATTTTTGTTTTTTGTTGTTATATATTGCCATATGCAGTGTGATCTGGCATAGAAAAAAAGAAACAGAGGTCGCTTTTTAAGGCTGCAGCGAACGCCAAATTGGCGGTTATTAATAGAACAAAACTAATGTAAATCTTTATACGTACGTAGTGATAATTATTAATTATCTTTGAGGATTTGAGGGGAATAAGGGAGGTGCTGGCCTTAATATCGCATGGAAAACTGAAGAAATAACTTCATTAAGTGCACTATTGGACGTGACCTCTGTTTCTTTCTCCTCTGTGGCTCTAGGCAACGCAGCACGACTCAAGCGTCAATAAGCGCGTTTATGTCAGGTCGAGAGATTCATTAAATCGAGTATCGTAGGTATTCAAGGACACATTATTTGAGTACAAAGCCTACTTTTAAACTACTACCATATTCAAAACAGCAGGCCTGACGGCGAATAAAACCCGTGATAAGCAGTAACTATTGACATTGTTTGAAATGATGATCTTAAGAAACGTACATTCTGATAATAAAGGAGATGCAAATTACTGAGGGGTTGAGAGTTAAGTTTTCCTGATAACTTAGACCTTTTACACTACAACTTACCCTATGCAGTAACACAACGCACTTTCAATCTAGTGGGCCGCTCTATTGTACGAACCTGTTCGTAATGTTGTTCCACGAGACGTTTTATTATTCAAATTCAATTAGGTTTTTACTAGGTAATCTAGGTTGCTATTTTCGAAGCGCGAAGTCGTAACCTTGTCGTGCTCAATGGCTAACCTCGCGTGCCATAAGGATATTTGCATACATTTACATAAACACATTCCATGTTGCACTAAACAAAATTATATTTACCGTGAAATACTTCTCTCTGCTCGTTTAATGACGGCATAATATCTGTAATGATCTTAGCACTGCTATTACTGTACGTAGATAGAGTTCTCAACCGAAATTATCAACTGTTTTGAGATCCATTGGTGGAGCGTTAATGTAGATCCTTTTAATGTTGTAATGCAGTTTAAACCAACAGTAATGGCTGACCTCACTAACTTATCAAAATACTGCCAAAAATATTCCTAATACATGAGAAATCTATTTGTAAGTAATCCACAGTAATCAAAAGTACTACCACAAAATATCTCCGTACTCGATCCCAATTACTCTTCATTGAAGACTTATTATAAAATAAATACAGTTGGGACACAACAAACAATACCTAATGTAAGGTCGCAAAATCAGGTAATGGTCCGAGTTTATTTATTTATTTTTTATTTATTTCAAATACAATAAAATGGAGAGATATATATAGGCGATTTATTTTCTTTGACATCGATTTTATGCTATTTTAAATCCTTATGGACATTAGTCACACCCCTATACAACTACGACATGAGACTCCCTCCATCATCCTATATAGACTACGTATAACAGGATAACCCCGACATAACCTAAAAACTACGATTTGAAGTCGATAAAAACTCCTTCAACATGATGGTTCCTCCTGGCCTACGTAGAACATTGTCGTGCAACTACACAAGTGTAAATGGGGCTACTACAGACTACAGAGGGGGTAACATGCGGTTTTCTACAGAGAGTAGTTTTTATGACTAACTTTGCGCAGACGACTCACGTTATATACTATAGTTTGTGGACTGTCCGTTTTGCAGCGCAACGCTGATTTTATGGACTGATCGGCGTTGTCAGATCTTGCAGAAACGTTTCTAATAGCCCTCATTTCCATTACCATATACGGGGTGAATGTTTACCATTCTTAACACCTAAAACTCGAAACCTTCATGTTTTATATACTATACATATAACGTATGTCGCTCCTACACTAACTACATATGACATGAGACCTTCCTATTCTACGGGGAAAATGAAACTGCTATGGAGCAGTAATTCCACGTTATATAATTATATTACAGTGTAGTATGTATTCTGTTGTCTCGTTCGTACATAAATATGAATGAGAAACAAATTAAGTACGTGTTCTGGTGACCAAGTGGTGCTTACTGCCTGGCTCCATCAAAGGGAAATGTCCTTGAGCTATCTAATTGTCCGGTTTTACATCACCTATCGTGAAAACTTTTAGAAGCGGATTGCTTGTTAATTTAGAATTTACAAAGATCTGTCCTATCCATTATAACATAAAAGAATATCTAATTAGAAATACCTTTGGTTGTTTAATCTTTATGGCTCCTCGAACTCTAATCTAAAACTCAACTTTTTGTAAGGGATAAGTTTAAATACACGTTTCCGAAGTTCACATCGCCCTTAATTTTTGTAAACAAAAAAATTATAAAAGAAATATTTTTGTTTTAAAAAGCTAAAAAGTATAAATTAAATCAATTAATTCACATTTACATGGATGTATATCCATTGAAAAACGTATCCCTAGATAATTTAAATTAAATTATGAAAACCCCAATTTCATATGATTAATATCGGTAGAATAAGCAAGACACTTCCTTATCCAATTGAATTCATAAAAGTACGTTACTCAAGTTTTGTCTTAATAGGGTTTTCCTCTTGATATCTGAAAATGTTAAAAATGATACCATACTTTATAACTTTATTTCAGTCAACTTGACTCACCAAGTTTGTTAGAATTATTTAATATTGTATTAATGAATTCCTCTCACATCGAGAGACAGACGAGGTCAGAGGGATTTGGAAGGAATGCAGTCGTCAAAGAAGTCTCAGCAATAGCAGCTAAACACTTAATTGGTGTTTTCAGACGATCAAGTGGGAGTCTAAATTGGCCGGCTGGGCGTGGGAGAGGCTCACAATCTCTGCTGCCCTCCCTCTTGACATTGCCACTGCACTGACACTGACATTGTACGGTCCAGGATGACGGCCGGCTGGACGTGGGAGAGGCTCACAATCTCTACTGCCTTCCCTCTTGACATTGCCACTGCATTGACACTGACATTGTACGGTCCAGGATGACGGCCGGCTGGACGTGGGAGTGGCTCACAATCTCTGCTGCCCTCCCTCTTGACATTGCCACTGCACTGACACTGACATTGTACGGTCCAGGATGACAGCCGGCTGGACGTGGTAGAGGCTCACAATCTCTGCTGTCCTCCCTCTTGACATTGCCACTGCACTGACACTGACATTGTATGGTCCAGAATGACGGCCGGCTGGACGTGGGAGAGGCTCACAATCTCTGCTGCCCTCCCTCTTGACATTGCCACTGCACTGACACTGACATTGTATGGTCCAGGATGACGGCCGGCTGGGCGTGGGAGTGGCTCACAATCTCTGCTGCCCTCCCGCTTGACATTGCCACTGTACTGACACTGGCATTGTACGGTCCAGGATAACGGCCGGATGGACGTGGTAGAGGCTCACAATCTCTGCTGTCCTCCCTATTGACATTGCCACTGCACTGACACTGACATTGTATGGTCCAGGATGACGGCCGGCTGGGCGTGGGAGAGGCTCACAATCTCTACTGCCTTCCGTCCAAACATCGCCACTGCACTGACATGGACATTATACGGTCCAGAATGACGGCCGGCTGAACATGGGAGAGGCTCACAATCTCTACTGCCCTCCCTCTTGAAATCGCCACTGCACTGACATTGACATTATACCGTCTAGGATGACGGCCGGCTGGACGTGGGAGAGCTTTACAATCTCTGCTGCCTTCCCTCTCAACCACTGTACTGACATTGTACCGTCAAGGATGATGGCCGGCTGAATGTGGGAGGGGCTCATAATCTCTGCTGTCCTCCCTCCCAACAGTGCCACTGTACTGACACTGACATTGTAACTTCCAGGATAACGGCCGGCTGAATATGGGAAGGGCTCATAATCTCTGTTGTCCTCCCTCCCAACAGTGCCACTATACTGACACTGACATTTTACCGTCCAGAATGATGGCCGGCTGGACGTGGGAGAGCTTTACAATCTCTGCTGCCTTCCCTCTCAACACTGTACCGTCAAGGATGACGGTCGGCTGAATGTGGGAGGGGCTCATAATCTCAGCTGTCCTCCCTCCCAACAGTGCCACTGTACTGAAACTGTAGCGTCCAGGATGACGGCCGACTGAACGTGGGAGAGATTTACAATCTCTGCTGCCTTCCCTCTCAGCAGTACCTATATACTGACGCTGTACCGTCACGGATGACGGCCGGCTGTATGGGGAGGGGTTCATAATCTCTGCTGCCCTACCTCTCAGCAGTGCCACTGTACTGACACGAACATTTTACCGTCCAGGATGACGGCCGGCTGAACGTGGGAGAGATTTACAATCTCTGCTGCCTTCCCTCTCAGCAGTACCTATGTACTGACGCTGTACCGTCACGGATGACGGCCGGCTGTATGGGGAGGGGTTCATAATCTCTGCTGCCCTACCTCTCAGCAGTGCCACTGTACTGACACGAACATTTTACCGTCCAGGATGACGGCCGGCTGAACGTGGGAGAGATTTACAATCTCTGCTGCCTTCCCTCTCAGAAGTACCTATGTACTGACACTGTACCGTCACGGATGACGGCCGGCTGTATGGGGGAGGGGTTCATAATCTCTGCTGCCCTACCTCTCATCAGTGCCACTGTACTGACACTAACATTTTACCGTCCAGGATGACGGCCGGCTGGACGCGTGAGGGACCCTCAATCTCTACCTACAGTCCTCCCTCTCGGCAGTGCCACTGAACTGTCACTGATATTGTATCGACAAGGTTGACGGCCGGCTGGACGTGGGAGAGGCTCACAATCTCCGCAGCCCTCCCACTTGACTTTGCCACTGTACTGACACTGACATTGTACCGTCAAAGATGACGGCCGGCTGGACTTGGGAGAGGCTCACAATCTCCGCAGCCCTCCCACTTGAATTTGCCACTGTACTGACACTGACATTGTACCGTCAAGGATGACGGCCAGTTGGACTTGGGAGAGGCTCACAATCTCCGCAGCCTTCCCACTTGACTTTGCCACTTTGCTGACACTGACATTGTACCGTTAAGGATGACGGCCGGCTGAACTTGGGAGAGGCAGTAAATACTAGATATACCATCACTCTTGCGTAATAATGGGTGTAGTGAAGATGTTTGGCAATAGTTTCTACCAACAGTTCTCTCAAAACCCATATGGCAGTTCTCTCAAAACCGATATGGCGTCCGTTCAAAGGTTGCCCTGCGTGGAAACCCTTAGAGAAGTGGCAAACTGTGTTGTGTAGTAGCTGGGAATAGGATGTTAGCCAGGGGCGAGAACTGATAAATGAAAATTGGATCAATACTACGTGGTTCGAATTCTATGATAAGGCGCAGGCTAGTTACCGTTATTCCCATAGCTATAGGGCTGATAACAAATGTTCCTTCCTATGGATCAGTCGACCTTTATTAATAAGGTCTGCACTCTTTTGTCTAAACCTATCACACTCATTCTAAACCCATATTCACCCATATCTATACGATCGGGGCCTTAAAAGAAAATAAATAAATAACGTAAATCGCATCTCTAAATAACTCACAACTCATCTATCAAAGGCACGTACGATATTGATGAGGAGGTACCTTGTAAATTTATACGAATTAAAAAATGTTTTGTTAGATACCTAATGGATGGCCCATCCAATCATATCACAAGTAAAAATAAATTCTAAACAATGTTTGTATAAATTCTAGCAGCAGTGATTATATCTTAACGGACTCTTTAATCTGCCACTGACTAGAGACAGACGTATTCGGAATTTAAAGGTAGTGGACTAATCAACAAGAGCTTCATCATAGAAGGTGCAGAATCAATCTTATCAATATTTTAACTAAAAAACATTTCATTTTGAGAAAGCAGTAAAATAATCTGACTTGTTCTGACAAACATGTAAGAAGCGTGATATTCATGTAACAAGATACTTGCTGCACTTTTATCCAGTAATTTTGAATTCATAAATTTAATTTATAAATTAAGTCATAACTAAACATTTTACATGATCACACATTTTATTTTTAAGGCCTCACCCTAAGCTCAACAATTTTCCATTTTCAAAAGAGAAAATGTTATAAGATTACGTTTAAGGTGGCTAAAAAATTCTACGTTTCGTTTGGTTTAGGGTTACTTTTGTAACTTGAGGAAGGTAATGCAAAAATCACAGAGAAAGGTTAAAAATAAATTTGTCAACCAAAAAATGTGAAGGTCAAGGAAATAAGCATAGGCCTACCTACTAATTTGAGTAACATCAAACTTGAAATTTAGCATGTATCTCTAATTTCTAGGAATGCTTATTTCTTGCGTGTAAAAGTTTTGGAAAAAATAATTTTAACCTTTTTAGCCCAGAGAAGTCGGCACTAGTGGTGCAGTGCTGTAATCCAGCTACTTGGGGACAACGTGTTGTGGAGATTATAGGTGATATATTCTATGCTAGGTCCTCTTAGTACTGACATGTCGTCCGCTCAATGGTTGCCATCGACGTGGACACTACAACCAGAGAAGTCTGGGGTGTCATGTTAGGTGATAGTCAAGGTCTTGTAAGATCAATGCTTCGTGGTTCGGATTCCACGTAGAGCTGGAGGTCCTTTAGTTGCTCTAACTATAAGGAAATTAATAAGCGGCTCATTTTAAGGAACGTTCTTAGTAAGTATCCTAATCATACACTCATTTGCCCCTCATATTCACCCATATCTTAACGATCGGCTTCTTAATAATGAACAAAGTTAGGAGGTCACAAATTATGTGACGAAAAGCTTAAGTGCCTATAGAAGTTATAATTTATTTTCCATCAGTATTCGCGCCTTAATTGCAATTTCAATAAATGAGAATAGGAATAGGTTCAACACTAGTTAACACGGATCTACGTAACAGTAACACCAGACAATCGAAAGTGTCCAGCTTCAATAGTTATAAGGAAAAATGATTTTTATTCTTGAAATAGAAGTGATATTTCATAGTATCATCAGTTGTTTTCTAGAAAGACTTGATCAACTCTATCAAACGAACTTTGACTTATATTTTTTACTTTTAAACTCGTAACTTCTCACTTCATCATATGTTGGTATTGCAATATTTATTTTTACTCTGTTGGTAATGAGTTTTTTTTAACGTATGCTAAATTTATCTGGAAAATTTTCGTGAATTTAATAAGGGATATACGTCTAATTTAACATTTTACTTTCTCCCATGTGTGATTGTACAAACATTTATTTATGGTTATGACCAAACAGAACCACCTACAGTACCACTGTATTTGTTTTAGGTGCCAGTCTCGCAGTCCTGTGTGCACAAGCAGTCGTCATATTTATGTCCTATAAAAGTATTAAATGTGGTAGAGCACTTTACGAATTGTTGAACAGTTATAATTTTTATATAGTTTGAAAGAGAGTAATAGTGACTTCCTTTTTTAATTAAAAATAAAATATATTGTTTTGTGATAAAATACTAAATAGTGTACATGTATTTTCATTTATAGTTTATAATTGTTACGAAAAAAGTAGATCACTAGTAATTTTTTCGCCCTTTTATACGAAACTAAAATTTTCCGACAAATCAAGTCACAGTGCTATATCACATTCAAAATTACTGTTATGGGAATAAATCCAATATGGTGACTACCTCCGAAGACTCTTCAGGCTTTTATATCTTTGTTTCTATCTTATCTTTCTTTCTATCCATCTTATCTTTCTCCTGAGGGTTAAATGGTTATGTGTAATAATGTTTACTTTTATTCTGTGATCGCAAAGTGAAGTACGGTGTTTTCATGAGTTTTTTTTATCTATACATGATGAGTTTGTTTATTGGCGAGAGTGATACTTTTTTCTTTCTCCCGTATGCGTTACCATAGAGAATGTATTGTGATTGTCCAAAATGTTTTGTATAAGTTGGTCTAAAAATCCATTTTAGGATCCACTGAACCCAAAAAAGTGGTTTAATTCGAAAAAAAATTGTGTGTGTGTCCGTATGTGTGTATGTCTGTGTGTATGTTCAGTTTGCTGAAAATAAAACAGATGGAAACATTTTTACGTTTTATGAAATTTGGAATGTACGTGTATTTAGCCAATATCCCCGGACCATTTTTTTCAATTTTATTTAGTTTTTTTAATTTTTATGTGCAAAAAACATACAAAATGCAATTTTCTCAAAAACGGCTAAAACTATTTTGACTAAAAATTTCCAGGAAAGATGTGAATTACAATTCACAGTATTTTAGTAAAAACCACATGTCTCTAACTTGCTAGTTTTTGAGTTATGGCAAAAAAAAAAAAAAAAAAAAATTGGGAATCAAACTGGTAATTTTCAAAGTTTTAATTTTATAGTGATTAATATGGGGAAAGTGTGTGCCAATTCTTTGGAATCATTTATTTTAATTTGTAGTAAAGCCTTCGTGGTTTGAGGATTAGGTTATGACGTAATAGACGTACAGCAAAGCAACGTTAGTAAGGCGTCCATGATACCCATCGGCTTTGAGATGCAAAAGGGGTACTTTATTTGCATGCAGGCTGCGTTATTCTGAAACCAAACAAGTTGTTCGGGGTCGTAAAGCTAGAAAACCATAATCCACGTCCAGACATAATAGGGATGAGTCTTTCTCTTAATTACTTTCATAGAAATATACTAACAACAGTTTTACAATTACAACAATCTTACTAAATTACTGAAAAATAAAAATTGATGTGTTTTTCTGTTCTACGTTTTTGTTTTTCTTGTTTACCATAGGACCTCACTGAGAAGTTTTACATAACTTGGCGAGACCTGGATTTTGTTCACGAATAAGTAATAAATAAATACGCCTTCATGTTAAATTCAGAAATCCATCTAAAACAAAACAAACCTAAAGAACGTGTAGTCTACAGCAAGCATACTCTGCACGTCATATAAACACGTTTGTTACATTTTAACTTGCTTTTCATCTGATTACGAGATCAGATGTCTGAAATGCTGACTTTACGAGCTATTAAATGTGACAAAACATCACGACCCTTGCAAATCCTCAAATGGCAATAAAATATTTAAACAAAGGATTCCAATATTAAATGTGTACATATAGAATTTATTAGTTATTTGAACAACATTTCCATACAAAGATATACAACGATTAAACAAAATCAACAACACTTTTTGGTTTAATTATGAAATATTCGACAACACAGCGAATACTAAACCTTTGTACTCATTGATTCTTACTAAGAAATGTGTTAAGTATACTTAATTGCACGATTCTCTATAGTAAAAATAATACTACATTTATAATTTTATATTAAACAGACCATTTTGTAAGAAATAGAATTGTTTTGGCTTAAGATAGCAAACGAGGAACAATTGTAACAATTAAAATTAAAGTGGGGGGGGGGGGTGCAATGGGAAGTACTTGTCAAGGTGATGTTGACTGAGTAGGTGGGCTCGTTGGGTCAGTGACGAGTGAAAACATAGTTGTAATTACTACTGTAAAAAGCATATTAAAAAATAAATATATAAAAAAAAAACAAAGGCCATTTTATTTGGTCCATTCTATGTGGATTAGAAGATATACAAGTTTGAGAAACAAGAGAAAGTACATATTGAGGGACTGGGAGAAACTTTATAATCCTTCAGAAGTTCTGAAAACGTAACTTGGGAAGTGTATAACACTAAAGCACACATGTAACTAGTACCAGACTAATGTTTCCCCCACATGTTTCAGATTTTAGCTTAATTTTGCACGACTCCATTTGATAGCTGTTCTCTTATTTCTTGAAATTTTGTTATAATAAATTGTATCTATAGTTGATTTGTATCAATGCTTTACGAATGACTACTTAGACAACAGATTTAAGTTGGTGCCGAAGCCACGATTATTCTGTGTATTTTATTACAGAATAAACTGCGTCAAATCATAGTCAAATAAATTCGCCTAACATGATACGTTTCATAACTTACTTCAATATGATATGTGCACTGGTGTAGTAACTGTACAGCAAAGCTTAGCAAATTAATTACTATAAAATTTCAACTTTATCTATACACAAATTATAAATATATACTTGTTAATAGGGTAGTTCCTAAAAGAATGTCCAAACTTGATTCAGCGAAACCATTCCTGATTACTATTATAGTATCATTAAATACCCGACTTCGATAATGGATGGTTCTCTACAAGCTTTCCCTCCGTAGTCCTCTATGAACCATCATATAAATACAGTATAACACTTCAGCCTACCGTTCTCCTATATAACAGAGTTTTAAAGTCTAGAAAACACTAAGTCTACTTAAGGGGGATGCAAAGTAGTGCTATCATGTCACAGTTAGTAGAAATGACCTAACACATTTCACACTGGAAACCAAATTAGCAAAACCTTTGTGTTATGTCTATGTTTATTGTACCTGCGGTTTGAAATAAATTATTAAATTAAATCCAATGTTACTCTTATGAAAAACAAGGAAATATTGAGGGGCTGTTTCTACCCCTTAGGAATAACATTTTGGGGGGTTCTTACTTAGTGGGTTCTATTTTTATGTACAAATCTAACTTCCCTCCGAATTTCAACAAAATCTATTCAGTGGTTCCGGTGATTTCGTGAGTACGACGTTTTTGGATTCTAAATAGATTATGGAATTGTACCACAGTTTCTAATAATAACGTAGATTACCTGAATAATAATTAGTTTTCATGTGCTAAAGGTTCTCAGTTCGATCCCAATCAGAGTCAATACATTTTGAGAAGGATCAGCTGATAACCACCGGCTGTTCATTTGTCATTGGGCTATTAATTAATGACACTTTCTAAGGAATAGTCGGCCTTAGTTTGTAACAATGACTACATTCGCTCAAATACACTCATCACACTCATTCGAAATCCATATTCGCCCATATCTTGACGATCGGCGTCTTATGAATAAATAAATAAAAAATTCAATTATAACTATAACAAAAAATCACGAACATTTACGAACCCCTTTAATAAAGGAACAAAAAATTGTCCTTACCGAAAAGGGAAAAATTGAGGATACAACGTGGATAAGGCACACATGAGCAAAACTAATAAGAACTTTGTTGATCAAAGCTGTCATGTGTCAACCTTTTGATCCAGGACTCTTGGGAGAAGTTTATCTTTTAGACTATTCGCAGCAAATGGAGTGATACTAAAATATAGCTTAAGTTAATAATCTATTTTACCGTTGATGAAAGACACAATATTAGCTATAGGAACACACTCAAGTTTCGTGACATATCTTTCTGTACTTAGTTTGTTTTAAACTCCTATAAAATATGATAGATTACATGGACTCTGATATTCTGACTACTTTCTGGTATATTAAATGGAGTTATTATGACTACATTTTATTTATAACAACTGTATGTATCTAATTATTATGTTATTATTAATGTATGTAATACATCAAGTTTAATCAATTGTTATCCTCACCATTGATATAGCATTTTGTGCTAAATACATTGATTGGAAAATACCAAAAGAGTATTTAAAAGTAAAAAATATTTTAGCCTGAATTTGAGATATGTTCTAATCCTGGCCTTGACTGTTAGTGTCTATCAGTATTGTTCACCTTCTACTGTACTGATTCTCCCCCTTACTCTCTCTGATAATCAATAGTCTATGGGGAATGGGCAGAGTAAGGTTAAAAGGGAGATTCTCTCCTCCTTGAAAAAATCAACCCTTACACGAAGAAGGTTATGTACTTTCTAATCTTGTTCGGAGGCTGACTTTAGAAACATCAAAACCGATATGCAAAGAAGTGAAGAGAACTGGTTGCATGTAGGCAAAAGAACACAAGTGAAATCTAGGATAGTCGCTGTACAGACTTGTGCCAAGAATGTCCTTGCTGATCAGGAACGAAAGTTGGACATTCGATGGCGGTAAGATATCCTGCTAGGAGTCCTACAACCATTTCACCCGCCTTTGGTCTGCCTAATACTCTCAAATAAAGATTTTTGATGACAGCTTCCCTGAAGTTAAAGCTTCCTTGAAGTATTCTTCAGGGACCCTTAAAGCTTCCCTGGACCCTTGATTGGTTCATAATAATATCTCGCTCAACTATAACCTTCTGTACCGTGAACTCTTTTGTGTTCCAATCAATATAAGGTTATGAAATTTTTGGAACGTAGAATTATTTTTTCAGCCACACACTGACTGGAATCCAAAAAGATGTCCGATTTATTAACATTCTGGAATATAAATTCTTAACTCAGGAGTTTTAATTTTTGAAATTTTCAACTTTGTAGAGTTCTAGTATTGATTACAGAAAAAAGAAGATATGGGTTCTGTAAATGCAGGATTTTTCCTGTTTAGTAACTCTCTGTCTCTCTCTCCCCCCTCTGACGAGATGATACACTCGAATTCCAAAACTCATACATGCCAATACACTAGAAAATGTTCATACTCTACGATTTGTAGTTAGTTACAGCAAAATAGTAGCCTAATAGGCAGAACACTGCCTTCTGTTAACCAATGGTTTAGTTCAATTCACCCGGAAATTCAATCAGATTTTGTGCTTGTTTGTTTACAATGTAATCAAAACTCCAACAAGAGGTTATTAAAAATGCAATTAGTTTTAACGTTTATTGTAGGGTGTTTTGATATCTTGTATATAAGACATTTTTAAAAATATATCGACTTCGCTTAAACATTCATTAACTGTTCTTTTACAGAAATTATCAACTCATATTACATGTTCGACGTATTCCAATTAAAATAATAGCCTAATACTAACTGTAAAATAATAATATACTGTTTGGTAAAAACTAACGCAAGACCAAAGTCAACAAATATTCCTAACCTCTCTGACAAACAACAATCAGCTGATTTACCTGAGTGCAGTGGTGCATTGCAGGTGTCACCTGCTTTGTTTGTGACATCAACGCAAGCGCAGCTGATGCAAGCGGACGACACGCCTCAGCCCAATCGGTCCGTCACGGACTCGCGGGGCTGCATGACTGCAATATCCCCTCATTTCCGCAATATCCACTTCAACAATAAAGTCTACGTTGTTGTAGAACTAATTACAGTCTAACCTCAAGTACTGTAATCAACCCTGCAAGAAACTTGCTATGTCATTGACCTTGTGTCATGTCCTCATTTTGTGCCAAACACATCAACAATTCTGATTAGTAAAATACTGTTTATGAAAATTATCTTTATCAATAACTAAACAATACATTTATAGTTGTAAGGTAATTGGAAAATAAAGCAAATAATATAAAACCTCAATATATTAAACTGAAATAAGCTCAGAGAGAATTTTTTGTACTAATTTACTAACTAGTCCACATGGACCTACAATTTTATTCAAGTGAATTACAGACGGTTAGCTCAGTGGGGAATCAAAGCTTGAACATTCCACTTCGCAGTCCAAAGCCTTAACCATTGAGCCACCACGGCATTACTTAGAAAATGTAATTAATTAATAACTTAATGACAAATAAACAGCTGGTGCTTAGCAGCTAATCCCTTTCAAAAATATTTATGACTAATTTGGATCGAACTGAGGACCTTTAGCTTACCAAGCTGGGCTTTAACCAACTATTCTACCGGCCAATTTATTATCATAATTGTTGTAAACATATTTTACAGAAATATTCCTAAAGATAATTTTAAACTAAAATACTTTCAAAATTAAATAAATTTCCCCCAAATAAACATATAATAATACGCAGGTAGTTAAACCTAACTATTTGTTGTTATTATAAGAACATGTTTAAAATGCGCTTATTACTACTACAAAGGGAATTTGAAGAATTGAAAATACAATTAATGTGAAAATACAACATAGTGCATAACGGCGTGCAGGATTTGTATTTATTTATTTTTATAAATAAAAAACTAATAATTGTTTCATTACATTAAATTTGAAAATTCCCATAATAATTTAAATATTTTTCAATTTATTTACACGTAATAAACAAATTCAATTTATTTAATTAAATTTAAAAAGCATGTGATTTCCATTCTTTAGTTATATTAGTAACTTAAGAATTTAAATAACTATGCAAAGAGTTATACAGTACATACTGTATGACAAATGACATTAGCTTTTTAGATGTGAAATTAAAGTAGAACATACACTTTTCTGGATATTCAAAAATATCTCCTACCTGTATTAAAAAAACGAATGATTAACTTAACTAATCAGTTAATATATAATCAATTAATTATTTAATAATTTAACTCAAATGAAAAACTATATTAATTCTTAGAATAAATCTTAATGTACTGTGTGAATGATAAGTTGTTCTTTAAGTTTATTTTATTCATACAGTTGGTCTTACAATTGAAATGAGCAACGGGGAGTCCCGGCGGAGCTGTATAGGGGGGAGGGGGTGCCCCAGGCCACCCTTCATCTCACAATTAAACTCTCGTCTAGACCGAGTTTAGGCACAGCCTCCCTGCCAATGTTGGTTCAGCACACTTCTACCTTGGAGCATTCAACAAATCCCATCAACTAAAGTCGAGCAATATTGTTACCAGTTTTGTTTATGGACTTGTTGTGTTCTTAGAGTTGAATAGTTGGAACTTAATTTACTGGTATAAATTCTCTAAATCTCATCATTTTAAATGCGACGAATTTCGTTAATTTATTTATCCAACGGCAAATTAGCCAATATAGAAGGACTCGCTTATGGAACGACTGTTAATAAACAGTCTTCTCCAGTGAACAATTGTTGGTGCAATCGAGCCTCCAACCCTCTACCTGGTGTTGACTTTGAAACTTGTAACTCGTTAGACTATCAGAAGACCGGCTGTCGTCTGTTCCCAAACCATGGTGTGATTTTTGAACAGTCGTGGTAGTTGCTACCCGCGCTTGGCTACCAACCAGCGCCAGTTATCAGTTGGACATAACTTCACTTGAAAACTGTTCCCTCTTACATTTTTTAAAATATGTATTTCAAAATTTCACTAGCTTTATAGTACAAGTGATTCTAGGGCCCCTGAGATCAACTTTTTTCTAACCGATTTTCGTTTATTACAAAAAAAAATATAACAAGGCTTTTATTTGTACTTAAGTAGTTCATTTGTACTTAAAAGATAAATCATGGGATAAATAAAATTGAAATCTGATTCCGTGGGGTGGTAGACAAATGTTGTGTCCTCTTTCAAAAACGTCAAGTTTAAAATGGTGTATGTTCGTAAATAGAGTTGTAATGTAATATTTTTAAAATTAACATTAGCTGTATGGAGAATCAAATCGAATATGGTGGCAGACTCTCTGCCTTTTTTATTTATAGCAATAGAGGTTCTTTCTACTCATCTGTATTATTCCAGAGAAAGTCACAATGAAATTAATCCCTCCACAGTCCAATCACTACCAAGCCGAGCACTGATTGACAGCTCATCTGTTTTGTTCGGTGTCATGGAAAAATGTCGTCATATCTTTTTCACCCCGAGCGGCGAACCGAGCATTGCCTCGTAACATTTTGGCCGAACCACAACTCAGAGAAAGTTCATCGACTGAAGATCACGTTCTCTATGTTTTCTTGAGGACTGAACACTTGAGAATGAAATGACGATTACATTTCATTCTCAAGTGTTGTGTCGTAATGTTTAGTTATGGATAGTTGATTGTTATTTTCACTATATTTCTACATGGCTAATCCACAGACTATTTGAAGCTGCCAACACTGTATTTGAAAGCTGTTTATTTTTGTGGAATAAAGATTAATTTGATATTGCAGCGGATACATATAACCTATACAGTGTGTTCATAAAAAACCCTTAAACACTTCAGGATATGATTATTTACATAGAAACTAAGAACAACATTCCTGTAAATATATGCCCTATATACACTTACCACGTGCTAGATATAGCGTGAGACTTTTGCCAGAACTATACTTCAGGCGCTGATGTTTGGTGTTACAGTACGATGATACGAACTTGCCACACACTACCAACCCCGAGCCGTAACATTCCTTTGATGCGTCGGAGAAAAACCGACAACTGATGGTTCGGGGCTCTGCTCGACCAAATGTTAGGATCCATTACACACTACCGTAACATGTCAAACTGTTGCGCGGAGGCATTACGGTTCGGCTCGGTAGTGTGTGGCGGGCTTTATTCATGCCTTCGTGAAGGAATTTATTTCATCAGAGAGTTATCATTACTTCTTTGTTGATCCCTGAGGTCTGAGGATGGTAAACAATGTTTACATAAAACGATCACATTTTGTACTTAGGCCTAATTCTAATAAGCTTGTGTTGTGTGACTTACACTTGTTTAGTTTTTCTGTCAACGCGTGATGTGGTAGTTATTGAATTACAGTACTTAAAATAACTGAGCCACCTTTTCCATTTTCTCTGCGTTCATTATGGTGTCCGGACAATTCGTCCCACGGACATTTCGTCCCCCAAGAAAAATGCGGACATTTCGTCCCACTTTGTAGAACGGCTACCTGGGTAGGGTTTGATAAATAGTCTCCAAATATTTCTAAACGGACACTTCGTCCCACGTGAGAGAAGGGTTGTAAAAAGGTTAGGTTAGGTTAGGTTCTCTCAGGGTGGGACGAAGTGTCCGTTTAGAAATATTTGGAGACTAATTATCAAACCCGACCCAGGTAGACACTCCGCAGAGTGGGACGGAATGTCCGCATTTTTCTTTGGGGACGAAATGTCCGTGGGACGAATTGTCCTGTAATCGTTCATTATTTGTCCAGACATAGTTCCACTACCCGATCTCATGACAAGTTGAATGTACTGTACTGTGTAGGTCTAACTCTCGGTTATACAGAATCGTGAATACAATATTTAATCAGTGAGTCATCGTCTTTGCATTTATAGAGAATTGCCATGAGTCAGATAACAAGAATTGACAATACAATGCAAGTCAATAGGATTGAGACAACTAACTGATAGTCAGAAATTAGTCAAGCAAAATAAAAATACAAGATGATTCATCGTCTTGAAGGAATGTACCCATGCTGCAGAATGTATGACAGGCAATTCAGCCATTTTCTGAATGTTGTAAGGTTATTCCCAGTTTGGTTTCTTATTTCATTTGCTAGCTGCAATGAATACAAACTATTCTTTAGTAACAGCTTCTAAGGTTGACCTTACACTTGTGGAAGTGAGGCAAGTTAAAACTTGATGCTTGACGACTGTCTTTGTGTGTTATGAAATGGAGGGGTCAGAGCAACAACCAATCAAGTCCAAAAAAGTAAAAACTGAGAAAAATTGAGTTAAAGTTCAAAATTCATAACTTTGACAATCTTTGACCATTAAAAAAATTTTTTTTATTAATGTAGTTGAAATACATAAAAAACTTTTATTGCAGGAAAAGTAAAAAAAGTATATATATATATATATTTTTTACCAAGCAAACTTTTTTTCGTGGACTTGGTTAATTGTTGCACTGAACGTTTTCCATTTTTTGACTCTGCAGTATTTAACCAACTCCACAAAAGTTAAATCTGACAAAACAACACATTTTCATTACATTGTCATGGTGAAAATCGAATAAACTACATTGTCATAGTGACAGGGAATAATTTATTAAATGAACAGTCAGTATTTTTAGTCGAGATAAAACATTCTGATTTATTACAGAACCACTTTTACAGGTCAAAACAAAGTAACAGGTTGAAAAAACTAAGTTACAGGTAAACAATTTCATCATTTTCTTCATCAGCCTCCTCATCTACTTCTAAACTTCTTCTTCTTGTAGTGACTTCAACAGGTAAGTTCTTGAATTATCGGTGGTGGGTGGGGGATATGTAAGGAAAAAGAGATTGCATGTCATCTTTTTTCGCTTGTGTGACCGGTCTGCGGTTTGGATAGAGAGGGCTCTGTTGTACTTCAGAAAGTGATTGTAAGTTCAATCCTTTTTTAATTTTTGAATTTTTTCTTGGTTTGGTAGGAGCGTACTGCTTTAAGTCCAACTGTCTGAAAGGTTCTTCCTCACACAGTGAGTGTTTGAAGAACACTGTGAAAGGTTCTCTTTTAACAAGTCTTATCCATCGTATGTTTAACCAATTGACAGGTTCCCCGTCAGTTCCCTTTTTTCGATATTCCACACTTTCTTCAAGTTCTTTGGTACTTAAACATTCTTCTCTTTTCATTTGGTGGACCACGAAACACGGATTCTTGCGTTTTGCTGATTTTATCACTTCAAACCAGTCTTCTGGAACGTACAATTGGTGGTTTTTCTGACTCGCCCTCTCAATCATGCCAAAGTCAGTGTCATTTGGTAGGTACGAGTGACCTAGCACCATGTACATGAGATCAATGTTTTCGGCGGTTATTTCTGGCCCGTTTACTAGCTTTAACATAGATAGACAGATCTTAATATTACGGTTCTGGCCGCTCCAGCTGTCTGAAAACATTGTTATACTTTCATATTCCTAAGCATTTTCTATGATGTGTTTCACCAAACAGCTGGATATGTCCTCAGCACCCCTTCCTCCTTCTGTTTCGTCGTCATTTAGATTAAAGATAATCGAAACTTGATAAAAA